>QJNU01000829.1:0-27807 GCA_004154915.1 Monosporascus ibericus | reverse complement strand
TTTTTTTTTTTTTTTTTTTTTTTTTTTTTTTTTTTTTTTTTTTTTTTTTTTTTTTGGGAATTTGGCCTTTTTCTTTTGTGAACCGGGGGCTTAAAGCCTATGTTTCCGTTAATTAAGATATGGAGCGCAGGCGACGGCGGATACCGAATGACGGAGAATACTGTATAAGTTGTTCTTCCCAACGAGACCCCCGACTGAGGCGAGTTAAATACATTGGAGAGCGCAATACATGTGTCCTTGCTCGCTCGACGAACCCGCCGACTTCCATACTTGGAACTCGCAGAAAAGTCCCAGCAGTCCAATTAGCTGATGAATGTTAGCTGACTAGCTGTTCTATTCATTTACAAGCCGCTGCAAGGCGGCGCCCGTCGTCAACTACAATCATCATCGGATTACATGGCTGAATATTCTTCTGTCTAATATTGCTCCGGGCAGCCTCAAGAGGGAGAAGCCCCCTAAGAGATCGACTAAGAATAGGGTTATCCGGGAACCCGTGACTACCTATGCAGCTGCACGCGGAGCAGCACGTATAAAATGCAAAGCGATATTGCTAGAAACCCGCACATGAGCAATAATCCGGCTCAGCATGCCATTGGCACTAGCGGTAATCCTGTCGAATGAACGGTTGTCGGACAAGCTACCTTCCTCTTGGTCACGCAGGGCGCTATTCGGATCCCTGAGCATAGATACTGAACTGGCACTCACACTTTCTCTCCAGCGCGTACTTAGGTTGATGGCGTTCGCAGTACTTATTACGATTCCTTCTTTCCGTGAAGTTTTAAAGCCCCGCCACGTGTGATCCCGGCCCGACCTGCGACTTCGTTGGAGCGTGAAACAGGCATGTGGCACCCTTCCTCCTGCCGGAACTAGGACTATCGACCTGTCCATCCCGAGGCCGGAAGTTCCCACCCTGGTCGGAGCGCCTCGAGACAGGCCAGGTTCCTTTCGACGTCCTCCGTAGCCTTAGCTTCGTCAAGGTAATAGGCAAGGAATCAACAAAGACAGGATGAGGACATCCTCGCTTGGACCCTCGGTGAAGGACTGCTCATGCCACATCACGGATACGCACGAATCGCTCATGAAAGGTTGTGTTCAGACCCCGACATAGATCGCTACGGCGCGAATAGTGATCGCATTCAAAGGGTTGTGCGCTCCGAGCATGCCGAGTCGACCCCACTACGCAGACAATAATGACTCGATGATCGTTTTTCGGACCTTCTTGCTTCTCTCCTACATCAGGCGCCACAAGGGCCCGAGAGGGGTTTCCTGACAGCTACTCGATAATGTCCTTTTCCGGAACACCTGACTTCTACGGCAAGGTAGCGGCGGCGACACGGACCGTAATGACCAGGAACTCCGGGAAGCATGAGCAGCATACATCCTATGCCAGGAAGCAATACTTCTCCAAAAAACAATCTTGTTCCAATTACATAGAGAGTATTTCCTACACAACCCGACCTTGTGACACCTGCCGCCTATGATTTCAAGATAGAAAATGATTGAGATTAATAGGCACCGAGTCTTCCCATATCAAGCCCAGTAGCGCTTTCATTATATGGGGGGAGGAATCAGGAACGACTTAGGGGCCTCGTAGCCAAGCTCCCTAAGTCTTTTCGAAGTCGCAAATGTTATGGAGAAAGGAGGGACTCAGGACGTGCCATCAGCCCCAACACTTAGTTAATATGCGCCGCTAATGCATAGCGCTGTGAGCTTATTATCGGGTACACTGACTGAAATTTATTCCCATCTTCAACCTGGCATTATTATCTTCCTCGTCATATCGAACAAAGAGCATTGCGACTAGATTGGAATATTTTGAAAGAAATAGCGTCGGAGAGAAGCTTAAGAAGTGCATCTCCCGCTTCTGTAATTGAATAGCTACAGTACCAGCGGGTGAAAGGGATAAGTACGATTAGCGCTTCTTAGCACATGCTTACTCTATCAGCTTTAACTAAAAGAGATTTGCTATTTCTGCAGTGGCCCCACTTCCACCTGGCACACACCTGCCACACCTGTCAGTTAGCACCTAGTGTCCCCCTTTATGCAAAATAGTTACAAAACATACCCATTTTCAATTGATTTATTAAGGTGCACTCTTATTAACAAAACTTACAATAAACTTCAGCTCTACTACAATAGTGCTTCCTAGAACTAACGCATTGCGAAGCTTTGTAACGCTTCTGTAACCTCATATAGCAGCTAATTATCGTCGATTAGGTCAATTGTATCAGCCACGGCCGAGTTGGGCACCCAGACGCCTGGCTCCAGTTCGAAATGACCTGTTACGCGCTGAGGACGGTGCGCAGCAGCAACGATTTCTTACTGACGGCGTCTAAGGTTCAAAGCAGCCGTGGCGGTTGAGGTTATCACCACCCTAGGCGCTGTAGGTACTGTAGATGGCGCCGCTGAGGCTGTAGATACTGTTATTCCTTGTTTAGGAGGCCGCAATTGCAGGTTGCATACAATTATGGTGCCAGGTGGCGGTGATATTGCAAGTGGCTGCAGTTGTAAAATGTGGAGACCACTGCAGAAATAACAATACGTTCACTGCAGACATAGCAAATATCTAAACTAACTAAAACCCCCCCGGTAGACCCTAACCAAGTAAAGTCTCCGCTTACTCGACAGCGCCGCTGAAAAGAACCCTGAGATAGATAACGACCACAAGGTTCACCTCTATATACTAATTCACTGTGGAAAAGTCCACAGTCTTCGACCTCGGGCTATTTCTTGGTATTCCGACAGCCGCAATGCTCCTGCATCTGTCGTCACCGAGATGAGGCTGTTTCCACGAAGTCACCTGCTCCAGATCGCCGTGGTGGCATTCCTGGTCGTGCTGCTCCTGGTCAACACGCAGCCGCTCTTTGGCCCCGGCTTCTCCCATGTCGTCAGCCATGCCTCCTTCCGCTCCGTCGTCGCCTACGTCCGCAGTGTCTTCGACCCCTCCGACACGAGCTTCTCACGCCTCGCGTGTCCCTCGGTCGACAGCGTCTCCATCCGCTACGAGCACCTGCGCCGCGCCGACGGGCCCAACCTCAAGTACTTCTTCGCCCTCGACCTGCGCCAGAACATCGACGTGCTGTCGCGCCTGCTCGCGTCCATCGTCGAGGTCGTCAAGTTCCTAGGCCCCACCGAGTGCGCGCTCTCCGTGGTCGAGGGCAACTCGGATGACGGCACGCTCGAGGTGCTGGCCGCCCTCGTGCCGGGCCTCACCGAGATCGGCCTGCCTTACCGCCTGCAGCACAGCAACATCGACCCGACCGAGGGGAGTCAGGGCACGGACGCCGTCAGGATCCAGAAGCTGGCCGAGCTGCGGAACGTGGCCCTGGCGCCCCTGACGGATTACTCGCACGATGGCGAGATCACCTACTCGGCGACGTCGACGCAGACCATGAAGCCGCCCGACGGCGACACCACCGTCATCTTCGTTAACGACGTGGCCCTATGCGCCGAGGACATGCTAGAGCTCATCCACCAGCGGAGGCAGCAGAGGGCCGACATGACGTGCGCCATGGACTGGAACTTCCACCAGTGGACGCTGTCATTTTACGACTTATGGAGCGCCCGCACAATGGGCGGCCACGGCTTCTCGTCCATCCCCGGCACGGGGCCCTGGAAGGTCACCGAAGACAAGCTGTTCCCCGGCGAACCCGAGACGCGCGCCCGCTACGACGCGAAGCTGCCCTTCCAGGTCTTCTCCTGCTGGAACGGCCTCGTTGCCTTCACAGCCGCGCCGTTGCTGGGGTTGTCGCGCGCCGGCGAGAAGGCCGCGGAGGAGAGGGAGCCCGTGAGATTCCGCGCCTCGAGGAAGGGCGAGTGCTCCAGCCGCGAGCCCACGCTCTTCTGCAAGGACCTGTGGTGGGCCGGCTTCAACCGCATCGCCGTCGTGCCCAGCGTCAACGTCGAGTACTCGAACGCCGGGTCCAAGGCCGTCAAGAAGAAGTTCGGGTACGCCTCGGACTGGACGTCTGCCGATGACGGGCCCGACCTGATTCAGTGGAAGGAGCAGCCACCCGATAGCGTCTGGTGCGTGAACATCCCGGCTTGGCAGGATCAGACGTATAGGCCGTGGAACGAGACTTTAGTATGAGTGTGTGCGTGTGTGTGTGTGTGTGTGTGTGTGTGTGAGAGAGAGAGAGAGAGAGATACCCAGATACATATTCCATCGTTGGGCGTATTCAAGTAATATTAACCATAGGCTAAAGCCTACCATCCTTCTCACAAGATCTTAACTCCAAAGTCTGTTCAGATTGCATCCACCTGATCGCTCATCATCTACTGCTGTATTATTTCCCCAGCCCTTTCTAGACCCGGCATGAAGCGACCCTTTATCGTAAGAATCATGGTACGAGGGTCTATTTGGGCGGTGCTAAAGAGCCCTCCGCTTTATGCATGGCTTCAGGCCGGCCTGTAGTGGTATGAAAACACCAACAAAATCATGACCCCCCTAAGGCGGAGTTCACAACAATATCTCCGACTTACGATACTACATATGACGGGTATTATCCTATTTTCTTTCCATTTCAATCGTTCCCACATACGTAGGTAAGTCCCGAATAATTCGTAGCTGGCACTACATCAAGAGCTCTACCAGCAAACTCTGTCTCCCCGCTAGCACACAAGCTGGCCTCAAGAAGAGTACGGATAGATCTCAGATCGTTTTCACAAAGAACGTGTACTATATGTAGTGTCCGACTACGAACAGTCTCGTGGGCACACTAGGTACAGGAGCAACTAGCTATCATTGGCTAGGATCCGGGCCGGGAAGCCCCGTTGTGCGGCTCGAAACTTGTGGGTCGCCAATGCCCAGCCGGGTGGTACACTCGACCCCTTACTTTATTGTGGGAGGTTCTTATAGCTTTCCCGAGATCTCTTTCCTGTAGATTATGTCCCTTCTTACCTGGATTTCTAGCTTAATGTTCAGCAGTAAGATAAATTGGGACAAGAGGGAACAGGCGATGGTCAGCCCCTCGAGCTCCACAAATTTCAGGCACCTCCCACAAAAAACCAACGTGCCGAGTGAATAAGAATCGGGACTAGCGGGGCGAGAGCTTAATCCCGAAAGCATGTTGTGTTTAGAAGTCTCCGGATAATGGACTCTACTCTATGCAGGCAGACTACTCCTATAGACAGATAAAGACCGCCATGTCTCGGAGAGGCTGCCAAGAACTTGTCGTGTATAAGGACGGAAAACGTGCGAGTCTCAGATGTCGTAGCACTTCCACTGCAACTACTGCCTAGCGCGAGTCTTGCGGTGTGTTGTGTCTATCCTGTCGGGGTCAACCCCCCTGACACTACGCAGCTCAACTTAGCCTTCTATAAGTTATCCACCCTTTGCTTTATAGTAAGGCGCTAGAATAATATGGGTCAAGGTTTTTAACTAGTTGGTTAGTCTTCATGTAAGCTCATCATATTGCCCCACTGCACCGCGATTTACTTGCAACAACCCCAACACATTCCAATCTGTATACAGGCCCGTTAGCCGCCGGTGAAATCCTTCGATGGTACCAAACACTTTTTAGGAAGGACATGAACGAGAGATTAGGTAGGCGCTTATGCTGCTTCATCTAGATGCTGACAATGCTTCATTTTTGCGATAATCTGGGACCCCGGACCTCGTCGTGTGATCCAGAAATATCGACCTTTCGATAGGCTCAAAGACGGTCTGACCCTTTCGTGCATCGTCTCTCAGGAAGTTCTCTCAGCAACTCTGACGCTAGTGCAGGTTTGACCTACGGAGTTCAGCGATGCCTCTTTCCAGAGAACCACTAGGCTATAAGCGTGGAAACGATCCCGCGCGCCATGCCGGTGCTCTTCAGTCGGGTTCTCTACAGTATATGTAGAAAACATTTCTTTAAGAGATCTATACTCAAGATCGGCGCCGAATCAGGCTTTGTGACTTAACCCCCACTCGCGACCATGCAACATAGCCATATACACGCAGCCACTATGCTTATACTAAATCCAATGGGTTCCGCAACTGGCGTGGAGGGGCAGTAAGAACTAAGAATGGCTGAGGAAATGCAGGCCCTAAATCTGCCGCAATGTCAAGCGAGTCTAGGTCATCGCCGTCAAATACAGCGTTCCTTCGATGCAACGCTCCATGCAGACTCGGAGTTGCAGGATAAGGGGCCCCAATGCGATAACTGCACGCTGCCGCTCCTGCTGTCTGGCCGCGAGTTGTATAGATGAGATCCAAACCAGGCTGACAACTACCTTACGGGGCCGACATCTGTAAGAAACGCTGCGACAGAAGATGAGGCTACACTCAAGGAAGCAATGAGGTTCCCCGGGAAGTATTAGTATGTAAATAGTATGCAGGGTACACTCATTCAAGAACGACGGAATTTTCAAGGTATCGCGCAAGTGTGTGTTAAATTTCGCTATATCAAAGCTATGGACTTCCTGTGAGAGCTTGGGGAATATTGGGCTATATATATTCCTAAAAAACCTTATTATTAAGCATATTATTCACCTATTAATGAACCATTTCCTTTATTGATCAGGGGATGAATAATGGAGACGTATGATCAACGCGGAACTGTTTCGGAAAGGGGGTTTGATCATCCGGAACCCCTAAATTCCGACAGACTCTCGTATTCGGAGGAGGTGTCTCAATTAAATTCCCCTTCTTCCGCTGGGGTCGCATTACATAATTGACCCTGGATACCCCCTCTCTCTACTCCGCCATGAGGGGTCTAATGGCCCTACCATTACATCATGTCCAACCTTGACTTCTCGGGTATCCCGCCGAGTCGGCTACAAGACGTCCTCGATGGACCGGCTCTTCAGCCGCCAGAAGGGGTTGTGCCCAACTTCGATGACCCCCCGAACAAAAGCGCCATGTCGCTGGGGGCTCTTTTCACTTGCTTCATCTTAGCGACGGTATTCCTTGCGATTCGGGTGTATGCGCGGTTCTTCGTAGTGAGAAGTACGCATCTCGGCGATTGTAAGTGTCCCTTGGATGGTGGCACTTGAGTTGCGAGAACGACTATGCTGACTCATGTTAGATCTGGTGATCCCTGCATATGTACGCGAAAATGCGGAGATCGGTCGTTGAAGCGAGGCTAATCACTAGCTTGGCATAGACGTTTTTCGTATTGGTAGTAACGGGGTCACTACGCCGACTCCTCGGAGGATCGGGTAGCTTCATCCATCAGTGGAATATACGGGCGGGGGACATGACCGATTACCTCTATGTAGGTCCCACCAACGCCGACACTTACTCGTGGGCATTCCTCTGACGTTGCTAAGGTCTGCTTCATTGGGACCTCCTTCTACGGAGCCGCCATGCTACTGATGAAATGGGCGATCCTCTGGGAATGGATCCGCGTCTTCGTCCCGCGTCATTCGCGCAACGGTTTCTACTGGGCCTGTCAGGCCGTGATTGCCATTAATATTGCCTTCTACGTTACGGCTATTATCCTGACGAACCTGGCTTGCAAGCCGTACAGGCGGAACTGGGACAAGACGGTCCCTGGGACGTGCATGGATATCCGGGTGATCAACCTCTCGACCGCGGTCATCAACCTCGTCGTCGACATGGTCATCCTGGCTCTGCCACAGAAGGTCATATGGGATCTGCAGACGTCGGGCGGAAGGAGAGTAGGTATCTCTCTTATCTTTGCCATAGGTATAGTGTATGTGTAGTCTTGTCCGTCTTCTCCTTGATAACCGCAACACATGCTGACGAAGGGACATAATAGAGCCTGCGTCAGCGCAGCGTGTCGGATACAGGCCGCGACCGACTGGCTCCGCTCGGACGACATGACGTACCATTTCTCCTCCGTCGTGCTCTGGGGCAGCGCCGAGTTAGCCTGCGGGCTCCTGGTCTTCTCCATACCGGCTGTACCCAAGGCCTTCGACGGCCTCAAGTTGCCCGGGTGGCTGTCGTCGCTGAGGTCCTGGGCCGACACGGTTACGCGTGGGGGCCGCAGGAGCTCCAGGAACAGCAGGCGGAGTCTCGTGGTAGCGACCCCCGAGGACCCGCGGCACTACCAGCACAGCAGCGACGATAATGGGCTAAGCCTCGCCAGCCTCAGGA
Source organism: Monosporascus ibericus (assembly GCA_004154915.1). Classification (NCBI taxonomy): domain Eukaryota; kingdom Fungi; phylum Ascomycota; class Sordariomycetes; order Xylariales; genus Monosporascus; species Monosporascus ibericus. Next base: position 19,763 of record QJNU01000829.1, on the reverse strand, counting down.
ACTCCGCGAGCGTGCAGCAGGTGAATGAGGGCGTCATGGCTGAGCCCAAGGAGGCCCACGACCTTCGCGCCACGAGCTTCGTGGCCACGGTGAGCTGCGAGTCTAGCCCTCCTCAAGACGTTCATAATATCCAGCACGCTTGGCAACGAGAGAATCAACTGCCTTAGATGAGAATCTTAGAGAGATGCGCATCTACCTGGCCTTTTCTCACGAATACGCAGAATAAACCTGCAAGACCATAAAAAGCTTGTCACATATTGTTTACAACCCCTATCAATCGCAGTCAAGGCGAGGTCATAGCGTACCCTGAGCGACCCCTATTCCGGTGGGAGCGATAGCGGAGGTCTATCCAGCGCGTGCAGGCGGCTATTCAATAGATTGTAGCTTCCGAGAAATGTAGCTTCCGGGAAACGTAATAATCCGCCGACGGGGTGGTTGCCATTTAGCATTAGCATAGCGTCGATGTCGGAGCGATTGAATTCACTTTAGGCGCCAGAGGCTGGTAGCTGAGAGGAACATCTGCTGTGAACCGCCCAGGTCATGCAGCATTTGAACCTCCACTTACAAGCTCAAAGAGGGAAGATGGATAAGACAGCCCTCTAGATCTCTGCAAGCCCGTACCACATCTCTTCCCGACAGAAAATTCAAGCCGTCGGCGGTGGCCTGATTGACCCGGGGCAAGCCTTGGTAACCACTAGCTGAGTAATGTGCTCATCCGTCCAAATCATCCGTCTCAATCGGGACACTCTGAACATTACTCAGATGGGCGTGAACGAGGTCTGCACAGCTCCGGTGGTTGACATACACAAACGGCATCTTACATGTCACGAAGAATAAATGTAGATCTCAAAATGAAACGGCGCCGAGACGGAAAAGCTCGACGTCGAGATTAACGACGGATCCTTCTTTCCCAAGAATGTTTACTCTCGAGCGCCCCATGCGACCAAAGTCGCTATGACCTCGCGCGGCATCCATATCGGGAACACCGGCGGTCGAGGCGCTCTTGCTATCTTGAGGAATGAAAACGGAGAAAGAGGCTGTGAATTTTTCGGAGGTTGTTTTGACGAGGCCGAGAGCACGGGCCATGTATTTCATCACGTGATTAACTCAAAGCGGTTGTAATCGTATCGCTTCTGATTGGTTCCGGTATGCCGAGGCGATCGATTTGCTTCCGGTCCATCTTCTCCATTTGACGAACTTCTATGAGCGCATCAACACCAACCAAAACCGTCTGTCCGTTAAACCTCCATCAGGATAATGTGATAGCTGCCCGCATTGACAGCCTCGAGACAGCACACACCACACCACACCACACATCTTCTAGCGTACAACCGGCATAAGTAGAGGGATTAGGTTTTATCCATAATGAACGCTCAACGACTCGGTCTCCGGGCCGTGCGCCAGAGCCAGGGTGAGTGACTTCGGTAGCATCACAGACACCTATGCGATCCGGCTAGGGCTATGAAGCCTGCAAAGAATACAGCAAAGCGACACAGGAAAGAATTCTAATATGATCGATAGCAGCAGCGAAGAGCCCCAACGCCTTCTTCTCCCAGAACCTGCCCCGCCTTGCGCTCGCAACCAATGCTGTCACTCAGCAGTCCCGGTACGCCTATCAATTCCATACAATTATCCATGTCCCACATCAATCGATTTCCACTCAGCTGCCTCAGCCGCACCCGATGAAGCCACACTGACCGAATTTCATTGAAACAATAGAGGCGCGGCGACCCAGAAGATCACCCAAGACGACGCACACTCCGTCCTGGCGGCCCAGCGGCGCCAGCGGCCCGTGAGCCCGCACCTGACGACGTACGACTACTCGCAGATCTGGCTGGGCGCCTCGATCTGGACGCGGATAACGGGGATGACGTTCGGCGGCGGGCTGTACCTGTACACACTGGCCTACCTGGCGGCGCCCCTGGCGGGCTGGCACCTGGAGTCGGCATCGCTGGCGGCGGCGGCCGGCTCGCTGCCCTACGCCGTTAAGGCCGGCGCCAAGTTCTTAATCTCGTGGCCGTTCCTCTTCCACGCCTTCAACGGCACGCGCCACCTTGTCTGGGACCTTGGCATCGGCTACAACAAGGCCACCATCAAGAAGGGCGGCTGGATAATCTGGGGCGCTAGCTTGGTCAGCGCCCTGGCCGTCTCTTTCCTGTACTAGGCTGCCATAGCTGGAGATGGTGGATTGGAGAAGGTATAGGGATTGGGACTGCCGCCGCTGCCGCGTCTTGGTCTTCCGCTGGCGCGGTGGGGGGTGTTCTTCGCCGTTGAAGCAGTAGTGGCAGGGACACATCGGTATGCGCGTCTTCTGCTGGGCAGCTGGCATCGACATGGGATGAGGGGCGGCCAGCTGTTCCTCCCACCAGCTCCGAATACCCGAGAGCAGCTTCATGTTTGTTTAGTGATGAGGATTACCGATTAGTTGGTTCGTCGCAAAACGAGTGGAACCAGTCGCGAAGTGGGAAACGCGTGAAGACAGCCTATATCCATGTAAGCTAGGCTGGTAAGAAACGAGAAACTTGCATATTTTTTTTATTTTTTATTTTTTTTTAAAAATTCTTTTTAAAAAATTTTATATATACGTATTTTTGGGTGAGAGCCTGTGCTTAGATATATATATATATGTGAACAGTTCATCCCGTCGCCTTTCCGCTGCTCCTTCCAGCCGTGGTCCAAAATTATCAAGTATGCATACATTATTTCTCACAATATAGCTCGCCACAACCCGTCCTACGATGCTATCTCCTCGGGTTCCAGAAGGTCACACAATAACCGATAGGGGCGATGACGCCAACTTAAAACAGTAGTCTACTCCATAAATACTGGATTTGGTGTTATTTGACTGGGTACGAAGTTCATATTTATTCCAGAACTAAACCCAAAATGAAGTTACCGGTTATTGTGGCCTTCTGGCACCCAAGGAGATAGGGCTGAATGGTGGAGATAATTCGGCATTCGACTTTCTATACATTTCTTTCATAGATAAAGGGAAGGGACGGTCAGTAGTCTATCGTCACAGGGGCTACGGTCGCTTGGGCTTGCCCTGGGATATACAACCCCCAAAGAGTATGCTTAGCTAGTTACCTCCGCCGTTGCCACAAGATTTAAACTGCTACTATGTATACTCCCATACATTTCGTATGCAAAAATACGTCCATGGACATCCCTTCCTGTTTCCCACCGCTTTCAACGCAGCGCTTCGTCCTATCCCACTTGTTGAAGGCGGTCGGCAGCTTTAATTAGCGGTGACGTTTGGCGAAGGCCTTGTTTTTAATATATCGATGCCGGGCTTCTAGCATCCACACCGGAGTCACGAAAAAGGCGTTGACTGAAGCAAATGCAACTGTTAGTAGATTGATAGAACACTCTACTATGTATACAGGTTGTGGTGACGACAACTTAAAGATATGTAGAAATAGGTAGATATCCATACAAATTCTATGGGCGTTTACTTACTAGCCGGTAGTGGAAACAAGGGGGACAGTGGAGGTAACTAGGTACCTAACTAATAATACCCCTGTAAAATTGTAGTTGCATTACCCCACTTGGGAAAGGGGTAGGGTTTCCAAACTGGTCATATGCATATTGTTCCTCTCACTCTTCTCAAACTTTATTTCCTCTGATTCCATCTTTTGTACTAGGATTCTAGAAATACCGACGTCATTACACAAAGCCGAATTATAAACTCTTTTCCCCGCTATTCGTTTCATATTTCCTTTGGGATAATGGCAGAACCAGATGAAGTCCTTGACCCAGATGGTGATATGCTAATTATTACCCGTTGTAAAATAAGCAGCTTCGCTGTTTGGGATTCTGAGGATACCCGGGAACGGGGGCATCCGAAGAAAAGAAGCTCTGGTGAGTCCTTTGGATATTATCACGCCCAGCTTAGGACTTAGCTTAATTCATAATGTGAAAGGCTCTAACAAGCAAAACATTAACACGTTCTCCCCTAGAACGAACGATGAAGGCATCTTCGAAACATTTGACACTAGCCTCACAGCGCTTTAGGAGGATGATAAAGCATGCGTGGCCAGAACTGAACACGATCCATGAAGATGGCCTGATCCACTGGGATACAGAAGTCGTCGACATAGAGGCATTCATGGTCGTAATGAACATCATACATGGACGGAATCGCCAAGTTCCTCAAACTATTGACCTCGAGATGCTTGCCAAAATCTCCGTTGTGGTCGACGACTTGCAATGCTATGAGGCCATGGAAGTCTTTTCAAGGCTATGGATTGATGAACTTGAACCCTGGGTTCCGACTTCAATCTCTAGAGAATTGATACTCTGGATCCTCATTTCTGTCGTGTTTTACCAGCTGGACATTTTTAGCACGTGTACACGCGTGGCAATACTACAAAGTACGGGTCCAATACCGACGTTAGAACTTCCGATAAGAAATCGAGTCGTTGGTAAGCAAACGAACCGTCCGAAATAAAAGTGGGGCTAATCAGGATATAGAGATGATAGACAACCAGAGGCAGGAAGTACTCGGCCTAATTACAGCATCCCTCAACAGCCTTATTGACCGCTTACGTGACGACGATACGCCCTGTACTTTTGAGTGCAACTCAATACTTCTTGGGGCATTAATAAAACAGATGCATAAATGCGGGCTGTTCCACCCTCAACCATCAAAGCCATATATTGGACTCAGCGTTTCTGGGACAGTCCTGGCCGTCCGCAATTTCCAACCTCCATTGTGGTTTTCTGACAGGTCACCGCCGCCGAGGCCTGGGGCTACAAGAACCAGTAATAAACCGAAGGAAAAGCGGATCGCAAAGGCGGGCCCCTACGGCGGCACAACGTTCGTCATACCCGAGCCAGAGTCTAAGCCACATGAATGTGAATATCCCGCACTCCTTCAGGAGGTCGATTCGTTCGAAGCTGGCATCGAAGGCTTGGATCTAGGAAGCGACTTAGGCTATTCTCAAGATGGATGTGTCAAATAGAAGTGTCAGATCTAGACTGCTGAAAATGTGAGACCCCGCACTATGGCGGGACATTATTAGATCTCATAAGAATGTAGGCAGTCAATACTATCGTTCCCTACTTATTATCCCCCATCCTGACGACGATGCACCTGGCATCAACCAAATAAATATATCCCAGGTGGTTTGATAGGCGTCGCCTCTTCACTTTCTGATCGGATTCAAGCTAATTTTCCGAGGAACCTTTCTATCCAGCCTTTACCCGAGTAAGATGTCAGAGGAGTGTTGACTTTGCACTCGTCCCCAACCAACACAGCGTCTAGACTGATAAAGGCAATCCGAAGATGTCCCAATTACTAGTGTCACTGGGTTCCTTAATCCTTGCTGCTTGACCAGATGCAACTTATCCCCCTGGACTCTCTCTGGCTTTCTAGCTCTCTGAATGACTACCTAAAAATACGTATGCATTGTTTCTGTGTGTTTGAACAGGTAAATCCGAGCTCTGCCTCCGAAGCTGACGTCTATAATATGGTGAGTGTCTCTGTAAGCATGAAATGCAGCCCTCCTAACGCCATTCGCCTCGGGGGTATTTTCCCAATGCGTACTCCGAACACCTGTCAGTCGGCATCCCTTCCATTCCTTGCAACGTACAGCCCGCAGTCCACCACGGCTCCATTCTTGTTATGCCAAGGGCGGCTTTTCGGCTGGTATCCTGCCATGCTCGTGACCGGATCTTCCTCCGAGAGTGTCTCGTCCACCTCTACGGTTGATCGGTCGAGAGGAGGCCCTGGGTAGGCATTAGCCACTACTGGAAGCTTCTTGCGTCCAACACTGCCTGGTTCAGCCGCCGGTCGCCAAGCCTCGTAATTCCCTCGCCGATGATCTCGCCCACGAAAGCCTTGAGCTGTTGGGCCTCCCGCTCGCTGGCCTGGCCATCGCCGTTGACACCGTTCTGCATTGGATGGTCATCGCCGGCTAGCGATTTGACAGCCTTCAGGATACCGCCCACCAGCACGTCGAACTCGGTGGCATCGCCCTTCTCTCGCAGCGGCGCTAGCATGGACGCTTCGAAATCCTTCAGGTTGGGGAGCACGAGGATCCGCACCGCCTCGGGGCCGCCCGCTGCCAGCACACCGAGGATGGCGCCGTACCAGACGGACGAGGGGGCCATGGGGTCGAGGAAGTACTTCAGGCAGGACCGCGTGAGCTTGGGCCGTAGGAGCTTATTGCTGGGAGAGTACTTTTTGGCGATCTGGCCGATCAGACTAGCAGCAAACTCCCTAAGCCGGTACTGCTCTTGAATCGCATCTGTGCCATCGGCCGGACCCAGCTTGCGACCCACCAGGCATGTAAGCACGGGCGCAGACAGCGGAGACGCGTAGGGGTCGAGGAACACGTGTGGGTTCTGGATCAGGGCACCAGTGAGTTCCATCATCTGGCGCAGCACGAAGACGTCGTCGTTATGGTGCGTGACTTCGTGGCTGATAAAATTAACGAAATACGGCACGAGCTGGTGGATGCCGGGGTCGGTGCTGACAGACTCGAGCGCTGATTCTCTTAGTCGCCGTACCTCTGCGTCCGGGGTGTCGTCCAAGAGCGCCGCCTGGATCTTCTCGAAGTATAGCGTCTGTTCCTTGCTAACGATATGCTTTACTGCGGGTTTCATGCTGGTGTTCTCGTGGCCGGCGAGCGCGGCAAGCGTGGGATTAGCACCGGGGCCCTTGGGGATTAGGTCTTGGCCGCGCAGTTCGGCCGTGGATGGGTTCTGCGGGATGGAGGGTTGGACGCCTTCGACAGCCAGCCAGTGTGCTGTAGATACTCAGTCAACAATTATGTTTTAACGTGCCTTCCTGACGAGATAATGGATCGTACCTGTGAAACTCATATCCCTGGGGACCTTCGGCAGTGGGGCATTGATCAACTTCTCGAAATCCACCTCCTCATCTTCGATGTAGAACAGCGGCTGTCCTGGCCCTAAGCTCGCCTCGCCATATCGCAACGGTCGCGTTGAATCGTACCCATAGAGCGGCTCTACGTCCAACACTTTCAGCGCCTGAGACATATCCTGTACGGTCATGGTGGTGCGCTTGGCGGCGCGCATAAATCGTAGGGCTTCGACGATGACCTGACCGATCCGGTACTCGACGTCCTGGGCTAAGGTACGTAGGGCTTCGTCGCCCAAGCTGCCGATGCCTACAGATTCGGCGACATCCTTGACGTTCTCGGGATTCCACAGCAATCGCGGCTCGCTGCCTGGTCCTCTAGTACTGCTGGCATCTTGGACTGCGCCTCGGGCGTCGCGGATCGCCGCCATGGTTAGTGGCGGATATGCGGCTCGAAAGCGGAGAGAACTCTATAGACGTTTTGTTTTGATGATATTTTGACGCGACAAGAAGAAGAGAAGCAGCTCGTGGATTGCTACGTCTGTCGAGGAGAGTTGAAAGGGGAACGGGGGACGAGGCTGATTGAAGACAGCGAGATGGATTGAATTGACGGGAAGGCTGTATTGGTATGCACCTGGCAAAGGAGCTCCGATGAAGCAAATAACATAGCTATAGTGGGGTGATATATATGTCTTTAATGCATATCTGGTTATCTTGCTATGCACTGGATAGTAAGTATGATAGATGCAATTATACCCACAATTTCCCGTAAGGATTTACCGCACTCGATGTGTGGAGCGACATAGTCCCAACGAGTCCAATTGAAAGCGTCTGCTCATCTGCTCGCTGCTGCCCAAATATGAGAAAGCGGGAAGATGATCTGAAGGATTGTTGCAAATTCGCATCCCTTGGCGACTGGGACCTCCAAACAAGTCACGCCACTGGCTTTTGAGCCTGCAGCGCTAATGGTACTGGCATCTCTTAAGTCTTCATCCACATCTAGGCTACCAGTATGGAATACGCGGTGCTTCTTACCTTAAAGGGCCACAGAAAAGCCTCGAACTATATCGGCTACACCATGCGGAAACATGGAGTTGACATTTGTTGACACTTCTAGTCCCTTGATTCATCTAGACTAAGAGTCCAACATTACCTTTGATGAAGAGAGGTTTGAACCGGTGGTTCTTGCCCTGGTACAAGCACAGCTGCACAGGAGGCCTCTTTTACGGCTTCATGATGTGGCGCAGGATGATGATCTCCGTGCATACAATGAGTGTTTGGAGATATGAGACTGCGGATATACTTTACTGGCAGGAAAACCAGACTCCTCCCGCGTTGTGACCTCACCTCCTACTCTGTCGTATCAGAGTTTTTGGCCAATCAGGGAGAATAGCACCTTGTTATGAAGTCATTATACTTCCTCTCGTAGACTGATCGTAATACCCTTCTACATTTGGGGTCAATGGTCCGTTCTACTAGGTTTCGTGTCGTGCCGCGGTCTGCTGGTTTCTGTTATTCGCTGCCTTCTCCAGTATCTCAATGACCCTCTCTCTCCAGCTCAAGAAGCTTTCTTCCGTTTCGAGCACTCTTGGTAGACTTGGAATGCTGTCGACTCCGCTTGTGACATGATAGCCCGCCGAGCGAGGCTTAACCTCCAGGCCAAGAAGCTCCGCACCCACGAGAAGCTGTTCCGCAGCTACAATTTCCGCCGACCCCCGCATATGGTCGATGAGGTAACGATATGCTCCTCGCAAGTAAAGGTGAGCATCGAGGAATCGTTGCCGCGCTTCCTCGACGCACCGACAACCCCTCAATGACGCCAAGATCTTTGGTTCGACTCCGTGTGGAGGGGTCAAACGGGAAAGTTTGGCGCCGGCTGCTATCAAGCACTCGATGGCCTCGGGTTCGGACATGAGGTGAACAGAAAAATACAGAGGCCAGCGTGGCATGCCTGAGTCGGCGCTGAGCTTGTCTCCCTTCCAGTACAGAAATCGAATAAAGGGGTCGCAGTTCGGATGTAGGAAGTCGTGCTTCAGAAGCACACGGAGTAGGTCAGCATGCGAAGCCAAGATGGCAGGCATCAACAGGATCTGGTCATGCGTCACTGCATCCTTTGGAATGAAGGGCAAGGAACACTCGTAGCCTTCGGGGCACTTGAGCATGCTGGCATATGTGAAGGCGAGATCAGCCAGGTCCCATTCCACAGAGTGCACCTTCTTCATGCCTTCGGAATAAAGTCCTACAACATGTTTACAAACTAACTTGAATGCATCGCCGTCTCTTACTTCGATTATGCGCCTGAACATCTGCAGAACATCATCCAGGGAAAGATCTCCTACTGTTATGGCGGCCTCCAGGAGGGAAGAGTTTCGCAATTTCAGCGAGGCCCAGACGAGGATGTACACTCCAGTAGACTCGCATATCTGTTCCATAAAAGTGTGGATAACTGCGACGAACGGGTTGCCAGGTGCGGTAAGTCGGACCCCCCCTTCACGCACCAGCCCCTTCACGCCCCACGATTTCCCATACAAAATCCGCAGACCCACCTATTTATAACTAATTAACAAAAATAGATATAATTATATAACAAGTTATATATTTAAGTATTATAAATAAAAAGCTTATAATAAACTTTTTAAACGAAAGTATTATCACGGCCAGTACTTAATATAGCATGATAGCTAGCTTATCGGCGCTATGGACGAAGATTTTAAGCTGAAGAAAAGAAAGAAAGAAAGATAAAACCGTAAAGTGTATGAAGATCTACAAATACCCTTACTCCATATATGGCAGGTGGCTAGTTCATATGGCAGTTGTTAGCCCCATATAACGGTTGTTAGCTTTACGTCTTGATCTTGATAACTATTGTCATATTACCCCCTCCTAAAAACTTATATACGATTAAAGAAAATATATAAATCTTTGTTAGTTATAAGTATCGTTTTTTCCTTGTCGGTCCGGTTCTTACCTTTTCGGCCTTATTATCGTCGGGATGGTTTTCGTTAATTTCGTTGGTGGCCGCCGCGCGTATTTATTCCTATAAACGGACCGGTAATTTAGGTATTTCGGGATGTTCCGTATGGAACCGTTTTATTACGATCGGGGCGTTTTTAAAGTTGGTTACCGAATACCATATTTCGTTAGGATTATAGCTTTTTTACTTGGCTTAATATTATAGCTTTTTATAGCGCCCGTTAAGTTTCGCTTATTTATTTTATTTTATTTTAAATTTTGGTTTACCGTTAATTTTTTTAGGTAACGGTAATATTTAGGTTTGCTAAGATAACGGGTTATCGTCGGTTTTGCGTAATCGGTCGGCGTGGAATAAATTAGTCATTTTATAACTTAACGGCAAGTTAAAAACGAAATTATATCCGCGTTTTTTTAAAATCTTAAAAGGTTTTACTTATTATAAGTTTAAACGGGTAATTGGTATTTACGTCGCAAAGCCTTTTTTACGGAGGAAAATTTTATTATTAATCTTAAAGTTAATTAAACGACGTTTTTTATTAGTTTACGTTTTTTAATGCTTTTACGTTTTTAATACGGCTTTTTTTACGAACGTTTAAACGTTTTTAATCCGTTTAATAATTATTAATGCCCGTTAAGCTGGTTTAGTTTTTACTTTTATTATATTTAAATCTAGCAAAAATGGGTTCCGGATATCTTTATTTAATATAACTTTTAACAGAATTATATCGATCGATAAATATTATAATAAATTATGCGCGAAGTTTAATGCCGGTATATATATGCTTTAATCGTTTTAATATTTATCGATATAAAAACGTAAACGTTAATTTAATTTTTAGTTCGTAAATTTAATAACCTTTTAGGTTTACGAATATAAAGCGTTTCCGTAACGATATTTTGTATCGGTAAATTCGTTTAATTTTAATAAAAATTAAAAAACGAATTATTTTATATTATTATTAATCCAGATAGCGGGTATTTTAAAAAAACGATATAAATATCGATAATATCGGTTGGTTAAGGTTTCGGCGGTATTAATCTTTTTACTTAATAAGGTTATTATAATTCTGTTAAACTTATCGATAAACGTTTATATATAGTTATAACCGTAACGATCCTTCGGTATATTTTTTCCGTCGACGACGACGTAATTTTAAATATTATTCGGAATAAGGAGAAAATAAAAAAGCCCCGGGGTTTTATTTTAAGGCGTTTTGTTTCGACGGTAATCATAATAATTTCGGATATATTATTAAATATTTTGCTTAAGCTAGGGCTAAATATATTTTTGTATTAATATCTTAATTACTTTATTTTAGCTAAAGTACGTAAATATTTTAAATACGTAAACTTTGCGGATAAGTACGGTACGGAAGAAAATATAATTATTAATTATTTTTTCGGGTATTATTAATTTATTATTTTTTTTGCTTAAGTTTTATATTTCGTTTTCGTAATAAATAAAGTTAATTAAGTCGGTACTTTACGGGATATTTTCGATTCATACCTTAATTAGTATTCCGTTAATAATAATGATAAAAAAGTTTAATCGTTTTAACGGAATTAAGGCTTAAGTTTTTTCCTTTTTTTTTCGGGCTTTAACGGTAAGTAAATCGACCGTTTTTCGTAATAAGGTATCCGCGGCGATATTTTCTTTATTAGGTTAATATTAAAAGGTAATATCGAAATTAAAAAGAAAATCGGTTTATCGGATTTAACGCGTAAAAAAAACGCGTTTACTTACGAAATATAATAAGGTTTAATAATCGGTTATAACGAAAAATTTTTGTCCTTAAAGTTTAAGGTAATAATGCTTAAAGGTTTGGATTATAACGAATAGCTTTCGGTTTTAAATAAGATACGTTTTTTTTATTAAGATTATAATTTTCGAAAAATATTTTACGGGTTTTTATTCGTTATTTTTTTATTGTTATCAAATAATACCTTTAATCGCGTTACGGAATACGTCCGTTTTTATTTTAATTAGTTAATTAGGTTAAAAGAAAACGAAAATTAGGGCTTTATAAGTAAGCCGTTTTATTTTTTCGAAAGCCTATTTTTATTCGGGTTTTATTACGAAAAGAACGTTTTTTTTTAATAAACGGTTTAATGGCTTAATTATACCGCTTTCGTAATGGCAAAATATTTGTATATAATTATAAAGTTTTATAAATAAACGGATTGTAATACGGTTATTAAGATTTTCGAATTTCCACTTTTAAATTGTTTTAATTTTAGCTGGATCGATAAAAATATTTACGCTTATTTTTATAATAATATTAAGGTAATTAACCTTTTTAACGTTAAACCGGGATTTTTTGATATCTCCTTAAAGGTTAACTTTATATAACCGGTAAATAACTTTTTTATAATATTTTTAATATTTTTTTTTAAGGCCGGAATAAATTAGTACGTTATCGGCGTAAGTATTCGTATAATTATCAAATAATTTATGTAATTAGGTATTAATAAACGATTATTATTAAGTAAAGTTTATTTTAAATTTAAATAAAAATATTTTTTATTAAAACGTTTTTTAACGGATTTTAAATGCCGTTAAGTATTCCGATTTAACGGCGATACGAAGTTTATAAAATGCCTAGATAATATTAATTTTGGCAAAACGTTTAATATTCCGATAGTTAAATATGGTACCGTTAAGTAAAGGGGCCGGGATAAAACGATTTTTTAAATATTAATTTTTTTAACGATAATCGATATAAAACCGGCGTTTTAACGAATATAGCTTTAGGGTAAACAGTATTAAGGCGGTATCTTTTCGTATATACGGTTCGATAAAGTTTATTTTTAATAATTTGTTTATTACTTTTTTTTCCAACGGAAAGTATTAAACGGGCATCCGGTAAGTTAAGGGTTTAAAGGCGGGTATCGGCCGGTCGAATTCCAAAATTACGTTATGGCCGGGTCGGAAATCCGGGAAAATATTAATTTTTTTTTTCGAAAAGAACTTTTTTAAATAGGCGAAAGGTTTTAAAAGGAATTCCCGGATTCGTTTTACGTATTCCGGATCTTTATTTTCGGGAAAGGGGATTTTTTAGCCGTCGTACGTTTTTCGTTTTTATAAAGCGGTTATTATTATAACGTTCGATTTGTTATTTTTAAAAGGAATAGTTTTTTAAAGTAACGGAAATTTGTTTTATTATTTTATACGAAAATTAATTTTTAATTTATTCGTTAATAAGGCGATAATTATATCAGTTTTAATAATTTTTATAACGGAAATAATCGGCTTAGTATTATGTACGTCCGGCGTATTTTTTTTATTTAATATATCCGACGGGATAATAAATACGGGGGTTAAAATAAAATTATTATCGGGTTTTTTTTATGAACGTTAAAAAATTTGGTATTTTTTTTCGGCCTTTTTTATGGTACGATTGCGGCGGTTAACGTTTTTTTAAACCTTAGGGTTAACGTATCCGTTTAATAAATATCGGGCTGGGAGTTTAATTGCCGGTAAGAATTTAACCAAAGTTAAAAAGTTATCGGGTTAAATAACATTTTTATTTTTATAATTTAATAATAAGCCGTATTTTTTTATTTAATTAAAACCGATAAAAATGTCGTATTTTATATTTATAATCTGGAAAACTTAATCGGGGAAATATTATTCGTTAATTTCGAATATTATAATTATTTAAACTTTTATTTAGCCGGCGGGTTGTTTCCGGTAATCTTATAATTAAATTAACTTTTTTAGCTAAATAATACGAATTTATAATTACCTTTTCGCTTATTTAACGATAAAAAAGTTAACGAAAAATCGGGTTTATATTCCGATATTATAAAAAACAATAATACGTAAGCTAATTTTATTTATTTAAATTTACGTAATTTTAGTAAAAACTTTACATTTTTTAAAGTTATTTATTTCCGTTATTATTAATATAAAAAAGATTATCGAAAAATTTTCCGACGGTTTTATTCTTTTCCCGATTCGTTAAAATTAAACGAATTTTTTATTATTTTTACCGTAATAACCCTTTTTTTATTAAGGTAATCGCCAGCTTTATATCCCGTTTTGCCATAATTAAAATACGTACCAACCTTTTAATAAGTTTTCTTTTTAACTTTCGATAAAGGTTTACCGGTATTACCCGAAATTTTCGGTTTGCTGGGATTATTATCCGGGCGGGGTTTTTTATTTTTATTTTGTTTTTCGGTTTATTATTATCGGGGTTATATGGTTAAAGTTTACGTTTTTGCTGGCGTTTTTTATAGGTAAGCTAATTATTATAAGCGGTTATAATAACGCGGTTATAAAACTTTTTGTAAATAACGTTAAAGTTGCGGCTATCCTTAAAAAGGCGTAAATTAAGATTTAAGAAAATATATTTTTATAGGATTTATTTTTATTCGTTTTTGGCGATTTTAGCTTTTTAAACGAAAGTATTAAACTTAAAAATAAAATCGTAAATATTTTAATTTTTACCGGGCTTAAAGGCGAAAGTCCGGAAGGTTTTTTTAATAACAAAAGCTTAATTTAAGTCGTAATACGATAATTCCAGTACTTAAATTATTTCGGCTACGTAAAAAAAAAATTATATAATCGATCGATACCGAATTTTAATTATTTATTCGGCCTTTTTTTCCAAAAGGTTTATTAAATAAATTATGCGGGTTTTTTTATTCCGAAAGGTTAGTTTATTTATTTCGAACTTGTTTACGACCTTACGGACCTAAACGTTAAATTTAGTTTTATTACCGTTAAATTTTACGGGGTTATTAACGTAAGCTTTTTTTTTTCGATCGTAACTAAAATTCGTACCGTTATTTCCCGTAAACTTGCGGAAAACGGATTATGCTGCCATACCGGTAAAGCGAAACGTATTGGTATTACCGAAAGCGTTATTAATTATGTTTTCCCGACGAAGGCGGTTAACGTCGTCGGAAAAAGTAAAAGTATGCCGATTTTATCCGGCTTCCAAACGAACGATTTCGTTGCGGAATTTTTAAAGTTTTCCCTGGACGTCCTGGTTATCGTTAGCCATTTCGTCGATCAGCTATCCGTTATAATCAGATTTTAAGTGGCTATAGTTTTAATCTTGTAAATCCTTTATTTTTAAAGATTCGGTTTCGTTTTTCGGTACGTCGTTTTTTGCCGTTTTTTTAAGGTATACGTCGTTTTTTATATTTTGGTTTAAGTTTTAAAAAGGTATTTCGTTTTTTATACTTTCGATTTTACTATTAATTAATTTAAGTCGTTTTAAACGTCGATTAGCTGGCGGGTAATTTTTTTTAATAAATATTTAATTTAATATTAATTAATTTAAGTTTAAGTTTGGTACGCGTTATTTTTCGTTATTACGTTTCGACGTAAAAGAATATGGTACTTTATTTATTAATCGTTAGGCTAGCGAAAAAGGAAATAAGCTTAAAATAGTATTACGGCCAGTACCTGATATAGCATGATAGCTAGCTTATCGGCGTTATGGACGAAGATTTTAAGCTAAAGAAAAGAAAGAAAGAAAGATAGAATTGCAAAGTATGTGAAGATCTATAAATACCTTTACTCCATATATGGCAGGTGGCTAGTTCATATGGCAGCTGTCAGCCCCATGTGACGGTTGCCAGCCTCACGTCTTGATCCTGATAGCTACCGTTACAAGTATGAACGTTTTTATTTGTAAATAAAACTATAAATCGTTTTTAATAATATTTTATATAAATTACTAGCGAAACTGTTAAGGTAAGTAATTCTTTTAAAAATTAAAATATTCGTATTTAACCTTTAAATATATTATATTAAGCCTTAATTAAACGTATTATTATTAATATTATATAAGTAAGTATTTTTAATATTTTTAAAAGGTAAAAATATATAACGTAATATTTATTTTACTTGAAAATATATATATTTATTTTATATGCAAATTTTAAATGTAAACCTGGCTTTAAATAAAAATTATTAAAGTTAATATATTATAAATTACGAAATTGTTTTATTAGTTCTATTATTTATATATATATTTTTAATTTTAATTATAACTGTAAGCTAATTATATAAATCTTTAAAATTGTACCTCTTAATACATTTATTAAACATCTATATGTAATATTGTTAATAAGCTGGTCCCTTTTTTCAACCGTTAATTTAACTATAATAACATTGCTATTTTTATTTTGAAAAATTATTATAAGCTTTTTATTTATAATACTTAAATATACAACTTATTACATAATTATATCTATTTTTGTTAATTAGTTATAAATAGGTGGGGCTGCGGATTTTGTATGGGAAATCGTGGGGCGTGAAGGGGCTGGTGCGTGAAGGGGGGGTCCGACTTAATGGCCCCCAGTGAGGCTGCCGGGACGTAACCTAGAAAGCGCAATACGGCCACCAAAACTTCGGGGTCTTCCTGTATTATGGCAGCCTGAATGGCTTCTGCTGCGAATCTTGTCAGCTAACTGGGGGGTGCGTAGCGCACCCCATATACGGAAAGGTCACCTACTGATCGGCCCATACGTGTTCCGGAGCTAAGCTACTTAAAGTTGGATGAGTGCAACAGCACCTGCAACTGACCTAATAGAACAACACAACTGATGTCCCCTATATCTGACAAATCTCGGCAACTCTCCTGGGTTGGGAACAAGTGAACTGGCTGCTTCTATACGATCACACATCAAAGCATCAGCCCACAGAATCCATGATATTGCTGTAAGTTCACACTGCAGCAAATATCGTAGCAGCAATCTATCCCGGAATCCAGGAGGAGGAACCGCATGGTGTGAAACTTTGACTGCGATATTCCAAAGTTTCGTTGGTATATGCCGGCCGGGGTTACTAAGCAGCTGCATGTCCTCCTCAAACTTGCCATTGCCCGGAAATAGTTGGCCCCAAGAATATTCGGATTCGTTCACGCGCTCGAGTAGGGCTATTGCGTTTAGTGTCCCCATATTGAAAGCTCCCCCTGGGAAGTGATTATGGAATGAGCGGATTCCATCTAGAAGCAAGTATAGAAGGCGTGCGGCTAGCTAGGTTAGCTGACGTATTGGCATTCAAAGCTCAAAGAAGGGGAGCAGCCCACAGCCGAAGGAAGAGAATGAAAGGATCCCTTTCTGTCGGGGCTCTTCAAGGTTCAAAACAATAGAGACTGTAAAGCGTTGATCCCTACGACCCATGTCGCCAAACCGAATGGTACAAACTGTCACAGTTAGGCTGATCGCGGGAGAAGGTTGCATAAGGTGTGGGAAGTGTAAATTGTCATGGATAATCTAGGCTCTGGAGAGCAGTGGCTAGGAAGCTCTATATATAGTGTGGGAGCCCCGGAACAACGTTGTTACGGGGTCTCTACAGCTCTTAGGGGCTATGATGACTAAGCAAGTGACCCCTATTCTGCGACACAAACTATGCGCGTAAGTAGTCAGCTTTGGTTGGTCAAGGAGGCTTATCCAAAGACAAGATAATTACTTCTGGGCTGAATTACTTCGATCGAAAGGATTCCCATCCGAATTTCGGACGGCAAGGCCATTGTTTCTTCCCATTTTTCTCAAAAAGGGAGTGCTATCAACTATGCACGTAAGCAGTCAGCTTCTGTTGGTGAAAGGGGTTATCTAACAGCTGGATAGTGGTTCTGGGATTGAATTACTTCGAAGGACATCCTGCCCATCCGGAGCTTGGGCGACAACACTGATTGTGTTTCCGGCTTTGACAATTAACAATATTACACATTCGACTTCGGAATGGCTAGCCTGTGAGCTGCAGTACCCAAACCTGGGAGAAAATAATTAGTAAATGGTATTAATTCCGTTTTCCAAACTCGAGGATTTCTACCGCTGGTACAGAACGTCATCGGACCCACTCCTCCAAAATACCGCTCTATCCGTCGGTGCAGAGGAAAGCGGTGGTAGAAGTCTTGTCCCCTTCCCAGTTGTCCATATTGTCAAGTCCGTCGTCTTGACCTGGTCCAGGCTCGGTTTCATAATTCCGCGAGATTCGAGCCTTATATGCTCTGCTTTGACAACCTGCAAATGGGTTTAGAGGTTCGTTACCACATCTCCCTGATCATCCTAAGAGAGGGACGGTGGTGGCAGAACGCACAAGCGACTTACTTGGCTGAAGAGTTAGACGTCCAGCTGCTGTGAGCCGCTGGAGAGAAAACTTAGCTGAGGGTGTTGTCAGACCTGAAAAAACGTGAGGCCCCACACTATGGCAGGACATTATCAGGTCTTAAATCTCACAGGTGTACAGCAATGATATCAATTAATATCCAAGAGGCTTTTAGGAGATTCGTATATGCCTGATAATGGAGGACTTCGCCAAGAAGCTGCTCGTCGTTAAGGTCTGCTTGCGGCTATCCGGGGGTCAGTCAACTCAAAGGACGATATATACTTCACTGATGAGGCCACACTTCCCTTCATCAGCCACCGCTTGCCCATCTGCATCCAGTTTTCGATACCGATAGCCGACCATCTCATATTGTTCAGCTCCGCATGATCCATGAGTAGTCGGCTTAGCTCGAACTGGGCCTGTTCGTCGTAAAGGGGGGCCGTGATGGACGGAACGACCGGCCCTGATTTGCACATGTGCATATAAGATCTGATAGCATCGATATTTTTAGATAATTGTTCATTTTGAGCTTGGATGCGTTCGAGTGATGAACTTTGTAATGAGTTCTTAGCAGTTTCCTCCGCGAATAAGAGGGTGCAGCAACCTTGCTCACTTGTTTCCGGCGAGTAGTAATAGCTGAAGAAGCCCTGTTTGATAAATGATCTTCGACCAGTAAGTAGGTGCATAGCTTCGAAATTATGATGAATATACCTGGGCGCGGCAATCGTTAATATCCCGAACGTCGCCGGCATACTGGACCTTTTTCCATTTTCGCGACATCCGACTAGACCAACTTGTCGTCGAAGCATCGCGAGGCTGTTGGAGTAACTCGTACTTTCCGGCTAGTTTCTCCAAGAGACGTAGGACTTCTTCCGTCCTTGCTAGTAGATCTTTGCCGAGTCTGACTCGATCAGGGGAAGCCTGTGCGATTGCTGAACCAGGCTGTGTAGCGTCTTCCTGGAGAGCTTTAATAATGTTGCTTAGATTAGAGAGATCTTGTTGCAAGAACCGTATCTCCTTTGGAGCATCTCTAGGCACTTGGACAACATTGCGGTACAGTTTCCAGCACAGATCCCCCACAGCGACAAAGTCGCCAATGCCAAATCCGTACGACATGGTAAATCTCTACTAAGAGCTCGAACCAGACGTATAGTTAGAGACGGGATAGACGTTGCATTACGGGCGGAGCCGTTGGGAATTATCACTTGGGTTACATGGTAGGTGGCTGGGCGGCTGCCCAATCTCTCCTAATCATTAGCAGGTTGGCATCTCGATTCTCAGCTGCCAAGGCCGCCTTGATTTTCGGTTGCAGGTGCCTGTGTGTCACGCTCTGGAGCCAATCGATTGCAGGTACCGGTCCCGCGTCTCCCGACTCCAAATAGAAGCGAATGAATTTCAATATATAACGTCCAAATAGTCCCCCAATATGGGGTCGGGGGTACGGCTAAGTGTCATGTGCTAAGGTGAGACCCCATTTCTGAGCCCTAGCTGCCCACCAGCGAGTGTCTGGTTGTGTATATATAGGGGGCCTTGCCCCCGAATAGCTAGGGAGAGGTAGACATTAATGGTTATGTATTCATACCTACACTATGAACTACGTTTTAGGCTGCCTCTTCTGCCTTTCGCTCTGTACTTCAGCATTTTCTCTGATATTGATGTTTATACGCGTTATTCAAGGGTTGTGATCGCGCGTATGGATGACACGTTGTCGGAGTGAATTAGCCTATACTACCCCCATCAACAAGCCCTGGAAGGCTAACAAGTTTTTGATGCAGTCCCCAAGCGTCGAAAGACATCAGATAGAGCGCCCCAGAAAGGGGACCAATCTGATTCCTCTTGTGAATTGAGGGAACATGAAATTCGATACATTAATAGGGGGGGGGGGGGGGGGGG
>QJNU01000828.1:0-27857 GCA_004154915.1 Monosporascus ibericus | reverse complement strand
TGTGTGTGTGTGTGTGTAGGCAGCATACACTTTGCGGTTAGAATGTATCATATATAATGCTGCTGGTACGGATATTCAATTGATTTACCAATTACTCCCCTGCAGGAGTTTGGTGGCGGTGGCTCATCTCCGCCCCGGCATGCATACCAGTAGGCAGGCCATACATAACGTTCTTGCATCGATCGCTCTCAACTGCCCGTCGTCGATATCAAAAGTGGAGGGCCTGTTCGAGCGCTGTGCTAATAGTGAAAGGTCTCTATATTAAGGTGCCCCCTTGCTTCAAGACATCACGTGGTTCTGATATCGGACGGGATGTCAACTACTTCTACCTTTCTACGGAGAGACTTTCGAATGCTCCATAAATATGATACTGGGCCAGGTACGTGGATGTGAAAAGTCAAGTGGAGCCGCCCAGCCGCTGTAGTCAACCATGCGATTACGTAGCGCTACTAGGTAGGGCTGAGCACCACACCGGCGTGGAATGGGGTGGGGGTATTGAAAAGTTAGCTGCTCTTTAGCAGGTGTGAGGCGCGAATTGTTGCTTATGCTTCCCCAATAGTTATTGGTGGAGACAATTAGTGAGTGAGGTTCCAGCATTAATACTGTAGTTTTCGCTATTTTAGCTCAAGCTGGTAGCGCAATTGACTTAGGCGCGCCCACTAGGGGATATAAGTTCGGAATTTTTGCTGTATTATTATGTACACGGCCGTATATTTATTGCCAGCCCAGTTATCCGCTTGAAGGCCTACGAACTGCAGTGATAACTGCTGTAAGGGGCGCCTTCTCTGAAATGGTACTAACGACCAGGAACCAAACTCTTCTATTGGACCTTTCTGGGGCACTGTTCAAAGGATTTATTAATACTGCAGTTAGTTAGCATTTATGCGGATAGGTGGAGCCAAATCGCAAGTGAGGTTCGACTCCTAACAGCGCTAACGGTCTTTCGCTGCTTGGCTCAACTCCATTATGACTCGTTCCGTTTCTTGTCTTATCCTAATCCTGCCTAGTTTCTCAGGGCCACCAAGGTTGGAGTGGGAGATATGCATACATAAATACACTATGGCCCAATGACTATTCGCATTCTACGTTACATGCAAAGCTGGAGATCATCAGACTCCCCCTCCTCAACGTTCCCGAACTCGACTCTCGAGCAGTCAAACTTCTTCTTCTCGACGCTCGCGCTGCCAATCCTGCGAGCTTTGTTTTAATGCATTCACTTTATCAGAGACATAGTCCATATTTATCTACTGGTGCAACTGGCTAGAATGATCCATATGCATTCGATAGCTATCTAAAGCTCGCGACCGAATCCTACCACCGTATTCAAGTTGACCTGTCGCAACGTTTCCTTTTCTGCCTTCGCTTTCGCATCGGTACCAGCTGCGTCCCGGAGCCACCGCACCTGTATAAAGAGCACCACCGAAGTGTATCAGTCGACGGGATAAATACAACGATACTGGCGGTCGCATCGGACCCCGCTCCGCCCATGCGAGACGCCATATCTGCTCAGCTTGAGATACAAAGAGAAGCTGCTTGTGACGAATAATCGAAGCGGCCCAGCTATAATATTATTCGACTTGCCTAAGTTCCGGCATACGTCCTTAACCAAAGCCAGCAACACAGACATTGTCATCTTGCTTCACGCGTACGCCAGCCGAGATGACCCCCACTCCCCCTTCCGGTGTGACCTCCCCCTCGGGCCACTCGCCCGAGGAGCAGTTCCGGGTGGTCAGGCGTAGAAATCGGGTGCCGCTTAGTTGCCACCCATGCCGGTCTAGGAAGTAGGTAGATTTGAGCCAAACTCGGCGATCCGATCTTACTGATATTGCTATGATATTCAGAGTATTCCCTCTGCTAACAAGTTCGGCAGGTTGAAATGTAATAGGGGCCATCCAAGCTGTGAGAATTGCATCAAGCGCGGCGACACGCAGTCTTGCGTTTATGCTACCCCAACGAGCAGGAGGAAGAACCAAAATAGTGTCGGAGCTTCTTCCAGTCCTGATGATATGCAGAATCGTATTGATCGTTTAGAAGGCTTAGTGTTGAGTCTCATGCATGGCGGTGCCAATATCGATGCGTCTTCTGTTGCGGCGGCGGCCTCCGCTACCGGCGCTAAATCTGCAGCCGCAGCCCCGTCTAGTACCGACAGCTCATCGTTTGCAAGGATCGAAATGGACGAGGATGGTGCCATAAGAGACGATGAAGCAGATAGCGATACCGACGACGGTCTAGCAACCTCCGTGGGCATCCTGAAGCTTGACGCAGATAAGGGGAAGTCCATGTACATCGGCCAGGAGCATTGGCACACTTTGTTGTCCGACATTTCTGAGGTGAAGAACTTCTTTGCCTCGCACAAGAAAGACATCGAGAAGAGTTATGAAAAGGTTATGTCATCAAAACCTGCGACCGCGCGCGACTCCCCAATCTTTTTGCTTTCGGCGCCGCCAGCGACGGAAGTGGAATTAAGAGCGGAGTTGCCCTCGAAATCAGTGATATTGACGCTGGTGTCAAGATATTTTAACTCCCTCGAAACGGCCGCCAGTATCATACATTACCCGACATTCCAGCAACAGTTACAAGCTCACTGGCAGGATCCGTCGAAGTCATCAATCATGTGGATAGGCCTGCTGTATGGTACGCTGTGCCTCGCCATGCTTAGTTATCACAAAGTGGGAGATGAGCCCTCAGAGTGGAAAGGCAGGTCCCTCGAACTGGCTGCCCAATACCGCCTGCGGACTGTGCAATGTTTAGTTGTCGCTGATTATACGAAACCTGTCGAGTTCACCGTAGAAACATTGTGCCTGTACCTTTTCGGAGAATACTCGTCTCGGTGGGACGCAGACTTGGGGTTATGGCTAATCGTGTCGATAATTACGAGAATTGCCATGCGTCAGGGCTACCACAGGGATTCACGATGGTTTCCGTCAATCACGCCTTTTCAAGGGGTACGTTATCTCGACAGATCGGGATTTGCATCCACCCGAGGGGCGCTTCTTATTGACATGTTCGTGCTGCTAGGAGATGAGAAGGCGAGCGTGGGCTCTTATACGGATGGCGGATGTGACGTTCTCCTACCAAGTAAGCTTCTGTTTCCATATTGTAGGAAAATGCAACCACTGACCATTTTGAAGGTATCTCTGCCTACCATGATATACGACCATGATACGGATACCGAGCTTCCTCATAATATTTTTGACGAGGAGTTCGGTCAGAACTCGAAAGTTTTGCCCCCATCGAGACCAATCACGGAACCCACCCCCATTGCGTATCAGATTGCAAAGGCGAAAATTTGTTTGGAATTCGGGAGAATCCTCCAAACAGTCACTCGAGTCGGCCAGCCTGTGGCATATGATGAGATCTTGCTCCATGATAGAAAACTCCGCGAAGTCATGGACGAACTTCCGCCTCATCTCAAGACGCAGCCGGTAGAGGGGTCACATGACCCTATAACTCTAATAATGGCGCGGCTGAACATCAACATCCTGTACAACAAGATAATGTGCATATTGCATAAGAAACATATGATCCAAGCGCGACAAAACCCACGCTATGCCCACTCCCGCCGGAGCGCGGTCGAGGCATCATTAGAAACTCTAACTCATTTCCGAAACGTTTACCGCGAGTGTCAGCCCAATGGGCGTCTGCGCAAGGTGAAATGGTACGTGCAGTCATCATCCCGGGACACCCTGCTGCCGACGATGCTCGTGATGTTGGACCTTCGCCACGATAACCAAGCCGCTGTTTCAGGCCAGCGTCAAGACTCGCAGACCATGTACTTCTGGACGCCAGAACAGCGCCGAGATATGATCGAAGCCCTCGACTGGGCGCGAGATACGTGGAAGGCCATCTCGGAAGAGTCTGTAGAGGGTTACAAGGCTGCACACATTATCGAGATCATGTTGGACAAGATCAAGAACCCGGACTCGCCACCACCTCCGCCAGAAGTAAGCAAGGGCGAAAGACTGTTTGGAACATACGGCGCAGCTGAAATGCAACCCGAGGAGTCGGCGGCTATGACCTTGGGCATGCTCTCCGGATTGACCCCGAGTAACTTTCAGTCACCCGGCGGGACAACTTATCCGAATCTCGATCTCGGCCCTGGGACGGGATTCTCACCAGCGCCCCCAGGTGACAGTATAAGCGGCGGTACAACCAATAACGCTGCTTCGCCGTTCAATATGTTTACGAATCTACCCGGTGGTGGTGGTATGGCGCTTGACCAAAGTATTGACTGGGTAAGCCCACTTTTTCCATACATCTGGCGTCCTTTACAAGCTGTGAACTGACCTGGAATTATAGGATGCAATTGACAACTACGCTAATACTACCGTCAACTGGGGACTCGACGCCTCTTCATGGGGCTTTTTCGCTCCTGAGCAGCAGTCTCAGCAAACTCCTTTAGCTGAGGAATCCTTCAACTTCATGGACACAGGGACGCCCGGGAACCCTCCCCCAGGCTAAGTAGGGCGGGAGGCAATTCTCCATCTGTTAGTAGAATCTATATACGCCTAGGGAGCACCATGGCGAGAATCGTCGGGCCCTTGGAACCGAGCGGGTCTACCAGATATACGACTCACAATTGCATCCTGTTGCTTGCTGAGAACTTCTCGGATTAATTCGGAGAAGATCGTGCAGGAATTCCCGCTGGGGCGTGCGACGGAATGGTCTTGGAATTTTACAAATTCAAGGCCGTTGAAGACACCATTCGTGTATGTATAGCCGGCGAACTGCAGGGAATAGAAACACACTCCTCTCGATGCATCTGCATTAACCTGGACGTGAAAAGCTCAACGTCGTGCAATCCGCGGGCAGACACCGTCTGCATGTCTTGGGAGGAAAAGGGGCCAATCGTCCATGTTGCCCGCATGTAACAGGCTCTACGGGACGCTTATCTCGTGCACTCGGGTCTGTGGCAGAGTACCAGCGTCCTAATACCATCATGGAAGCGCACTCGCGGATATGGATGACAGCTGCGAAACAAGACCCAGAACGAGGATACAATCTTGAATAAACGTATATCCCATATAGGTAGCGGCTAACAATATACAACTCTTATGTCCCACAGACCGCCAAGTTATCTCCGGGTTGTCCCACCCAGGCCGGCCGGCGGGTTTCAAACCCAGCGAGTCACGGGCCCGGGTCCCTCCGTGCCGTATATTTCGAGGTTCATGCGGCTCGACCGATGCCCCGCCGCATCTCGAGGGTGTTGAGTAGCTGCTTCAGGTGGTTGGTCCTGTATCCGTTAACTCGTAAGCATGGCCGCAACGGCGCACGCATGTCCCAGATACCTCGGCCCATGTCATTGTCCCGACGTTAGCTACTGCTGAAATGCTTCCTAGATATTGAAGTAAACCTTACTGGGATTTTAACCCGCCAACGCGATATGGGGGCAGCCGAGCTGAGGCCGGTCGCGGCTGGGGGTCCAGTCTCGGGCCCCCTTTATTACGCTGTTTCCGTGCCTCGCTTGGTACCGGCCATCTGCACGGCTCCAGGGTACAGGTCTGGCTTGGTTGGTTTATTCGAGAATCGGGGGAGCTTGGCCATCAGCAAGGTGAGGCGTATAGTTTGACGAGCTAGTAGGATGTCTTCTTACGCAATTTACATGAACGTTCCAGTGTCGGCCGGTCTGTAAATGGACGATTGGAAGCTCGACGACCTTGGCTCGGATCTGCGGTTCCGTACCTTTACTTCACACGACCGTACCCCTACCCTGATGACACGTCCCGCTCAGTAGCTAACCGGGTATTTCCAAACGGCGGCGAAGACGTCACGTACTCAACCTGACCAGAGCTCCCACCGCGTTACGCGCCGCATTCTACCGGGGTCAGAAGACGGGTCGCGCGTCCAGGTTTGGCGCACGGTACTGTTACATACGCACTCTCCCTCAATGGCTTGGTTATCTATGTGCGCGCACCCAGAGACCACCAATGGAACTAAGGCTGGAGGTCGACTGATATGCCAGCCGGGCGCCTACTGATACGGGGGACATGCCGTTACCAGAGGGTAACTTAAGGGGGGGGGGGCCTTCGGGCCGGGTGCTCGAGGCCGACCGCCACGGGTGGTTCTCGGAAGGTCGGAGCCGCGGGGCGGAGGCGAAGCGGGCTGTCTGGCTGGATCCAATAGGCCCCGACAGTAGCGCACCCGACACGGCGATACAGGATGACGAAAGGGCGGCCTGGCTCCTGTCGTCGCGCATAGGATGGGGGCTGCAGGGGCATATGTCGTATGGTGGGAAAGTAGGTATATACGTTGATTTGAAAGACTACGGGAGGTTGTGTAAGTACTTGTATTTCACAATCTAGGATTCTCACCCTCAGTAGTTTTATAGTGATCATAGTTTCAATGCTAGGCACGGTTTCGGTAGACACCCACAGTGATGTCAGTCTTTCCATAAACTGATGCCTCTATATATTTTGCTCACAGAATATGTTCCCGGATAATTGCTCAACAGCATTAGGACGAAAAAACAATCCCCATATTAGTTAAAAAATGCATCAGATGGTATCATAAATTTGCAAGAACATCGCGTTCATTCCCGTAATTCTCCATGTGCTGTTAGCCATGCTCCAAACTCCCACGTCATCTAGCACGTTTGATGCCACTTAGAGGTTAAAGGCCTGCTTGGCCCTCTGCCAGTAAGCATCCCTCTCGGGCGTGACCTCGACACCGATACAGCCCATGTAGGCGGCGAAACCGGCGTCAGTGCCCGCCTTCAGCTGGTCGCGGACATCGGAGGTGCACTTGGCGTTCAAGAACCAGGCGCCGGAGCCGAAGTTGCGCTCGTCGGGGACGACCAGGTCGAGGAGCTGGTTCTTCTTGTCGTCGTCCTCGCCCTCGACCTCAGAGATGGGGCCGAGCGCGGCGACCTGCTCCGTCAGCTCGTCGAACGTGCGGGCGTACTCGAGGTTGAACGGGAACATCTGCATGTTGGCCGTGCCCTGGCCGGGGCGGCCGGGCGACTGGTTGCGCTTGTACTTGTAGTCGACCGACTCGAACGCCGTCAGGGCGATGACGCCGGCGATCTCGCCGGCGCTCGCGACGCCGTACTTCTGGAACGAGCGGATCATGTGCGGCGCTATCTCCACGTTGGTGCGGCAGTCCGGCGTCTTCGAGAGATCACACGAGACCGTCTTCGGGGCGATCTGCGCGATTATCTCCGCGGCGCTGGCGCCGTTGGCGGCCCTGGTGTGGCGATGGGGCGGGATCGCGGGATAGCCGAGCGCGGTACCGGCGAGGAGACATACCGTGGTGGCGGCAGCGGCAAGCTGGGACTTCATTGTGGTTTTATCTTGTAGGAAGGCTTGCTTTATTGATTTGGAGTTCTGAGAGTTCAGTTGGTTTGGTGTAAGATTTGAGAGACCTTGCTCTTTTATAAATAAGCAGGCGAGGAAGCAGTGTAGTGAATTGAAAAGTGGCAGTGTCGTGTCGAACGTGTCTACCAGGAAGAGCGGGCTTCAAGAAGGCTTAGTTGGTGATAGTAGGATCGGAAGAATGGCCTGTGCGGTGTCTTTGCACTGTCTATATATAGCCCAGAGGGCTGAGTCCTTGAAAAAGCGGCTCTTGACTGGAAGGCAATATTGGTGCAAGAGTGGACCTTGCTTATGACGACAATCAAGTTGCTCGATGATAGATGGCCTTCAAAGAATCGAAGAGGAAGAACTCGACAGGCTTAGACAAAGAGGAAGTGAACGGAAGGTACTGGGCCACGCGAATGAAGCTTGTGATGGTTGGTGGGAAGTGAATGAGCTGGACAAAGGCGAGTGGGATCCAGTGAATTATAAAGACGGACACAGAATGAATGCCTACATGTGACTTGCTTCCATCACCTACGATTTGTTTGGGTAATGTCCAGGATTGGGGACGAACTATTACTAGCTTGGGCAGCTGGGACTGCACGACGCTGATTCCTTGCCATAAAGGAGCGTCTGCGGGTTCCTGACTGACAGCCATCCAGAACCGGAAGGGATATTTGCGTGCCCAGATGCTGACAGGCTCTCCGTTCCCCGTCATCTGGATGACCTGTGGACTGGACCCTGCGTGCCTGGTGTCCCCGAGTGGACCCCACGCTACCCTGTAAGGCTGCGCCAATCATGCTTGGCAGCAGAGCTTGGCAACTGCTTGATTGAAACGAAACGGCGGAAGGTTACTTCATCAACCTGTTTCACCGTTGTGGTACCTGGTAATGATTGGCCGTCAATTCAGAAAGTTCGATGTTCTCCTGAGCACGACTGCCACGAACCAGGCCTTATACAGGCATGTTCAGGCCAACCAAATGGTAATAACACTCGCATTATTGGCCAAGTCGAGGATTTTCGAAGCCTTCCAATTCACAGGAATACGGCTATAAATGAAGTACGTAAGCGCCGAAGGATGGATGAATCGCTACAAGTGTGTATGGACCACTTCAATCGGATGGATACGAGTAGGACAGCGGAAAAATCCATCACCGGTCTTCCGATCGGTGGGGTCCAATAGGTAGCTGGACGTAAACCATGCTAAAGACCTACCCTGTCTTGTAGTGCCGATTAACATGGAACTTCGAGACTTATCTATCTCCAGCTACCTGAGTGAGTTGCGCTGCGTGCATTTGTTTTTATTTGAATGACAACTCCCACGTAACGTCGCCCTGGCACCGTCACAACTCAATCCCTGTTCGAGACTCGGCAAGTCCAGTAATTTGGCCGGCAGGTCGATCGGGCAGTTAGTCAGCCAAGTGTCGTGACTATTATTACCCGCTATCAAGATGTCGAACCTCCACAGCTACGTCGACAGTAAGTGCCTGCTTCCGGCGCAATAACTTCCCCGCGCCCTTCTCCTGCTACCACTCGCATCAGAGCTCACAGCCGCGATTCTGACAGCCCCCTAGAGAAGGTGTGCATTATCACGGCGGACTCGCGAACCCTGGTAGGGAAGCTTCTGAGCTGCGACCAGACCACCAACCTGGTAGGTTAAGCAAGCTCCTAAGCCCTGCTAAGGAACACGGTTGGAAACTGGCGACTGATTTCGATTTCCCTCCAGGTGCTCAGCCAGACGGTCGAGCGTGTCGTCCGCGATCCCGACGACAATGAACCCTCGGAAGAGATCCCATTAGGTCTGTACCTAGTCCGAGGCGACAACGTCTGCCTGGTAGGACTGGTCGACGAGCCGCTGGATGAGAGTATCAACTGGAAAGCAGTCAAGGGCTCGGCCATTGGAGGGATCAAGCACATATAGGCGGCTCGGGCTCGGGTGTGACGACATTAACCCCGGCTTGTGAGGTTTCTACTTGGTTGCATACATGGCGTTAAGGAAAAGGTGCGGACACGCGTGTTGTGAAAAAAAGAAAAAAAGGTTTACGAGCTACTCGATAGGGTACGCACATTGTCTAATGATACCACATTTGCGTCTTGCTGACATCTTTAATGTCGTCCATCTGCGCGAACGTCGCCGTGTCGCTCGTCACTGTCTGTCCGCTATCTATAAACCCTGCCCATCTACGTCACCCAAACAGCCGCTTCATTAGGAGTGGCGCGAAGGCCTCAAAACCCGGGCTGTCAACAAACCTGTTGATTCTATTGCCCCTCTTCGCGCTCAGCCATCCGAACTCGTCACCCGGCACCTCATCCAAGCCCATATTCGGAGCTCGCGCTCTGCCACGACGGTCCTTGACGCACATCCCATGCGTCCACTGGCCAGACGTCTCGACGCGGATATCCTCCGGCGCATCTTTGTGCAGCTTCCACCTGGGATTCTGCGGGTCGAGGGTGTACCAGATTGTAAGCGGGTCGTGGAGCGAGAGCCCGGGTTCTACCTCGGCGCCGAACATGGAGGTAATCTGGCGGAAGATTCCGGTCATGAACGTGTTGATCCAGGTGGCCAGGGGGCTGCCAATGGCGAGTTGCGCCTCTATCGTCTCGAGGAAATAGCCCATGTTCAGGAGATGCGGCGTTGTGATATCGAGCGGCATCAGCTTCAGATCCAGCTGCTTCGAGAGCTTCTCCGGGTACGGCGCGAGGGTGGCCTTGTCCTTGAGAACAGGAGGCATCGTAGACGAGGGCGTTGGCGAGGTCAGGGCGAAGACTCGTGCCGTAGCAACGGCATCCGCGTATGTGTTGAACTCGGCAGCGGGCGTGACGTTGCCCTCGACATCCACCGCGCCTCCCATGACGACCACCTCTTTCACCTTGAGGAACGTCTCTGGGTCCTCCGCCGCAGCCATGGCCAGGTTGGTCAGGGGCCCGACGGCACAGATGGTGATTGTGCCTGCGGGCTCCTCCTTCAGGATACGGAGGATCTCTTGGTGTGCTGGCGTCTTGGACGGCCTAAAGTACCGGTAGAATGCTGGATCCTCTTCCGCAGCTGGCAAGCCATCCTTGAACAGCGCTCTCCACGTGTCTGCAGGCGAGAGGTGAGGGTGCTGTTCTCAGTCAGTCATGCAGCCGCCCATACGAGAGATATATGTCTCACTTACAGCCTCGTGGACTCCATGCAAACCGTCCGCACCATCTGTGATGTTCCTGATTAGCTATAACAATACACATCGGCGATGCGGCGAAAGGGCCCACGATAACTCACGGAAGCCGTCCTCCATCAGCAGCTCCTCCTCGAGGGCGTGTTCCGGCCCGACTGCCACGATTGGCCTGCTGTTCCGCAGCACGTCGAAACCCAGGGGCTTGCCCCGCGACTCGCGCCACTCCATCTCCTTGTCCAGCACGTGGAACATGCCAACAACGTTCCGCAGGCAGCTCTCCACCCGCACGTTCCCGTACGTCACGGAGATCATAAGAAGGTCGATCTCCTCCGGCCGGGAGGCCAGGGCCAGGAGGATGGCCAGGACATCGTCAGCACCTGCAAGGCGTTAGTTGGTGTATGTTCGTTCCGCTAAGTTAAAACCTGTCTCCCAATCTCACCTGGGTCGGTGTCAATGATGACCCTGCTCTTTGGAGCCATATCTATAAATGATAATTGGCGCGTTGAGAAGACTTTTATATATATAATGGCTTTCAGCCCAAATGCTGATAGTGCGGCGCCGCTTTCTTCCAGGTGGGGTTCTTGTTTTGCGGGGAGCCCTTTCTTATCTCAGATGGTTCTTACCCTGGTCAGGTTGAGTGGGAGCATCTATAGTCGGACGAATCACAACTCGTATATAGCAAGAAGCAAAGAAGGAGAGATATTCACACAAATAATCTACTCAGAGCAACCGCGAGTAGACCCAAGCAGTTTGACAAGGGCCCGTGACTGTTCCTGCAGGGCCGACATCATCGACGAAAGCACATAATTGCCCATGCCGATTACCGCCGGAGGACTACGACAGAGCCGTGCGGGGATTGGTATGAACGGTGCTATCAGCAAGAAACAACAGTAACGAATACCCAGATAAGATTAATAACAGCTTTTTATCAGTCAGTTTCCCCTTTCCTTACATGATTTTTTGGGGAGAGCTTTCAAGTGTCGGAAGCTTATGTGGACTCATCATCGAAGCGCACAACGAACGTCCATTTCAGAATCGACATCGGACTTCGGTTCAACCGTTACAGATGCCCGGTGACACTTAGTTGTTATGTAAGGTGCCCTTGTGAGACTTTTTGTGCGAGGTGCGACCAGCGGCCCTTGCGTTCCGGTGCTGTGCTACCCGAGCGTGCATCGGATACGACGCGACAGACCTACCCTGCATATGCCAGATGACTACGGTGGTTTCCGGAAACTTGTATGGAAGACAGATTGACGCCAATGTGTGTACATGTACTCCTTTACAGTCTGCCATGGCTGGCTTGGGTTGTGCCTTGAGAAGAAACCCGACCTGCCGACTTGATACTCCCTGCTGCTTCTCAGTCCGTGCCTCGCCTAAAAAGCACACATAGTAATGACAAACCCATTAATTGGATCTCGAGGTCTGCCGTTTAGTGATTTACCACACCCTATATTATTCCGTCTTGAACATTTTAGCGGACAAGTACGGAAGCCACATCCGCACCATCTAACCTCATACTTCTTGTTGCTATCAAATCGAAAGGCCGGGACCTACTTTGACCGACGGACCGCAGCCACGGTACGGATCCGTGATCAGTTCACTGTGGAGGTCCACTCAAGTCAAAGCTAAACAGCGGTAGCCTTCCCCATCCTGATTGCGTTAGGCCTAATGCGGCCTTAGCGTCTCACCGTCACAGGGGAAGGCCATAGTGGCCAGATCTCAACAGCTGCGGAAGGCATAGTCATGACCATATTACACACAATACAAGGGACGGTAACACCTATCAGAGCGCAATATCGCTTGGGAGGCACTGCTAAGGTTAGATATCCTACCTTAACTTTAATAATAATAATAATAACACTACTTCAAAAAGGGCGAATGGCCCAATGAACCCCTGGATCTCGGATCTCTTTCTGCGTGAAGGTTCAAGATAATATCTGTCCCCGTCTCGATCTTCGCCCCCATCTACATTCTATCCATCCTCTCAAGCTATCCCCGTCTTCTTCCTCCAACGCTGAGTGACGGCAGAGCTCGCCCTTCCCTTTCAGCGGCGTCTTTCTGCTTTCTACTTTTACAGCTTGACAGCCGATAATATCAATTGAGCCTCAATTCACCCCGACTGTATAGCAGCTCTGCGGTGCCAGCTCCCTTCCATCTAGGAGCGCCAACTTCTGTCACTTCTCTCCTTTGGTTCAATCAGTAATCGCAAATCATCTCAGCTTCGTCTATTTTCTATCCTCCAGATCGGCTTCTTAAAATCGGTGACGTGACTTCAGTCGCTGGTGAAGCTTATTCATTGATTTTTTTATTCTTCTCGTATATCATTTCCTCATACGTGGCTGAAATTACGTGGATAAGCAACCTTCTCAGTCTTCGTCGACAATCTTGCCACCTTTCATCCTTCGCGTGACCGATACCGCCGACATCCACGCCTCCATCGCAATTTCGCGTTACAGTCTCGATCAAATTCCCAGCTTCGCCGCGACTGCCTTTCCCGGAGGCAGCATTCCCGTTATACACCCATTATGGACAAGTCCAGCGCTGTCTCCCCAATCACCACTTATGGTGGATGGGCTGTAGTTATCCTTATTGGATTTGTTGCGTATCAGAAATATTTTGCAAAGAGGAATGCCCGCGCTTTATTAAAACAGCCTGGTAGACAACAACGGTCGGCTGATGTTGCCTCCCTTGCCAGTGATGCCAAGAAGAAGGCCGAGAAAGCCGTCAAGCCGAAGCCAAAGCCGAAGGCCCCTTCGGTCGCATCCAAAGAAGAGACTTCCTCGACCGTGAATTACGAGAAGTGGGAGAACGATGCGGCTGCTGAGAGGAAGGCCGACCGCGAGTTCGCTCGCCAGCTATCCAACACTCACAGTGGTACTAAATTCAACACCAAGAAGTCGGAGGAAAAGCGGGCGAAGTCCGTCAAGCAGTCTAAAGCCGAGGAAGGTGCTAACGTACCGGCCGAGAAACCGTCTGCCCCATCCTCTCACGCTGGGGATGCTGACGATGACCTCTCCCCTCCCGCCTCCCCTGCTGCCGCGGCTGTCAATGGCCAAGACGTATCTGATATGTTAGAACCGTCCGCGCCTGGCCCTTCGGTCCTCCGCCTCACGGACACCGACTCAGTCAACCCTAAGGAGCGGAAGAAGACGCAGGCTCCCGAAGTCGTCGAGACGAAGAAGCAGCGCCAGAACCGCAAGAAGGCCGAGGCTGCTAAGGCTATTCGTGAGGAGCAGGAGAAGGAGCGCAAGGTCTTGATGGAGCAGCAACGACGAGCGGCCCGCATTGCGGAGGGCCGGGCCGCCAAGGATGGCTCCACCTTCACGGCGAGCCAAAAGAATGCGTGGAATGAGAAGCCCACCACGGATGACACCGTCCAGCCACTAGACACCTTCGAGCAACAGCCCAAGCCCAAGGCGGAACCTACGAAGTCATCCGCTCCAGCCACCGCTACCAACAACAAGCAGGAGAACGCTGATCCCTGGCTGTCGGGCGTGCCATCGGAAGAGGAGCAGATGGAGATGCTCCGACAAGAAGAGTCTTGGAGCGAGGTCAAGACGAAGAAGAAGGGAAAGAAGAAGGATGCCGCTCCCGAGTCCTCAGCCACCCCCGTCGCTCTTACTGATGACACGAATGGCACGGCGGCTACCACTGCCAACAAGCCTGTGGCTGCTCCGGCCGCTACCAAGCGGCCCATCATCGCTAGCAGCTCCTCATCGTTCGCTGCCTTAACTCCTGACGAGACAGACGATAATGACGACGACGTTGAGAAGGAGTGGGATGTATGAATGGAGGGTAAGCACTTGAGCAATCCGGAGTCCGCAGCTAGTGCCTGTCTTACATATATGTGAAAGCATTTCATGGCCCTAGATTCGACCATAAGCCCCTCTTTTATACGGCCAGATACGTCCTTGTACATCACGACCTGCAGTACAGGTGCAGAAATCGGTTTTCATCACACTACCAACTATGCTTGGGCCTGGGTTGGGCGGCAAAGGCAAGGCACTCTCATCTTCTGGTTGGCCAAAGACGAGTGCGGTACCCCGGCCATCCGCGTTGCATCGGAATTATGTGTTTTCTGGCATCATGCAGCTGCCGGTTGGCGGTGCTAGGGATGTTTGACGGCTCCAGTCTGCAGCCGTGCATACATGCGGTCGCCACTCAAAATACTCGACTTTGTCGGCGCCATGGTATATCATGGCGTCACGAACAAGGGATGAAGCGTTTTCAATGGCGTTTCTTCGTTATTTTTTTTTCTTGTGCCCGAAAAAGGGTGGAACGGTCCGTTGGCTCTTGGACCGAGCGGGGTGGAATGGGACGGCAGCATTCGACAACGAAGAAAGTTTTTGTGTCAACGATAGGCTAAATAGGGACTCCACGTATGTAGCCGCGGAGTGACTTGGGCGACTGGACTCTATAGATGTGGTTATATGCATCTCTCTTTTATTGTCATGTGATGCAGTTTTAATTTATCCGACTATGTCTTTGGGTGTCAATAATGTTGATGTATTACGTGCTCTAGTGGAATATGGTGGCTCGATGTATAGACAGGTAGCCGCTGCAAGGAGCGTGGGAGTCAATCCATTGGACTATCAATCAGATATCAACTATGTTTATACTTAGTGGATTGGCTATCAAAGTCATGTTACGTGCTCAACGGAGATCTTATCATCTAAAATCCCTTATTCCAGCTACTGACTATACAGTAGGGGGTAGCTCTAGCGGTTAAAGGGTAGCGGCTCAAGCCGTTCGGCTAGGGCTTAATCTTAAAACGTAGCTCCGTCGATCATCCCGCAGCCACCGTCGATGACGATCCTCATGCGCGTCCGTCCGTCGACCCCATCTCCCTGTGATGGAACGTCTGACCAACTCCACACCCAGATGCATCTCTTGGCGTCTCGACGCCAGGGGGGGTTAAGAGTTGAGGCGGCGGGTCGGTAGGTGGTTTGTATCGAGGTGCGCTCGGGGGTCCTGAACGCTGAGATGACCTGCCATTCCTACCCCCGCGGTTGAGGTTTTGCGGTTTGCGGTTTGCTCGTGCGCTATGTACGTACTCTCTGAGTAGTCGGGCGGTTGCGAAAGTGTTCTGAGTATCTTATTTCGAGTATTCCATCTGTCGAGGTCCTCCGTATGGGGGGTTTCTGATGGCTAATGGACCACACGTAAGTATCTACATACAGTCGGCCCCTGCGGATAGGAGGCCTCAAGGTAGGCTGCCGAGGTTCGTCGCGCTTACTGCTGCGCATCTTGGGCGCTGGCTCAGCGGATCGGGCAGCATGAGCTAGTTAGCCGGTCTGTTGAAGCTGTAATACTGCTGCCTTCGGCCTCGAATCTTGGTATTCCGCTTCATTCGTCCGTAAGGAGTCGGAGACGGCGGTGTTCGGGCGCCCGGCTACGTCTGTGTCGGAGTAAGGCAGCGGCTGTTGGCTGTACACTGGGACACGTCGCTCTCAGTTATGTAGATTGCATTCCATGCCCAGATATCATACTCGTTCGTGATGGTCTGGGCGGAGCGCCTGAACGCGGTGGCGTCCCGGTATCACTGCTTGGGATCCGAGAGAGAATCGCAGGTGGCTTCTCCGTCCACTCTATTCATGGCCCCGCGGAATGTCTTAATTGGGGAAAGGGGGGGGGGGTTTCGTTCGCCCGTCTTGACGACGCGTCTGCTTTGTTCCTGTACCAGGAACGTATATGGTGCCGCTGGACAAGATTGCGTGCATACCACAAGGCTGTCCACGACGCCGCCCCCTGACGTCTTAGTAATGTATGAAGATGACGTGTACGTAATATTGAATAGTAAGGCTGGCCACTGCTGACTCGCGAAGGATGAGAAAACAAAGCCTATATCCGAGAATCTGCGGGCATCTTCTGTGCTTCCTGCCAGAGCGGAAGGAGGAAGATAATCCCTACGTGTGAAGCCGCTACCGGGGAGAACATTCTAAAGAAGACTGTTGACTAAGCTCTCACGTCGGGAAAATGGGAATAAGGTCTATGGTATGCATCAGGAGCTATATAATTGAGATCTTATCTCGATGGCCCTCGCCTGTCCGACATTATGCTTGTTCTCATGGAAACTACTCTAGACAGCTCATGCACGGAAGTAAGGAGGTCCATAGGCGAAGTATTGGGAACTCGACCTGCTCTCATACGTTGCAGGAGGCCTTGAGATGTCCTACTGACCCTTGTTTCTAACCGTCGAATCCAAAAGACGCGTCACTCCCATTGGGGGGCCTACTCGGCTCCGGAGAATTCCAACAAGTCGTTTGACAAGATTAGGCAGATAGCATCAATGGTAGATCATCTTGGAGGCTGGTAGTCAAGCGCACCTACATAGGGGTAGTTGGGCATTTACAATGTATTGGGCTATATATCTCTTCATGAATAACCCTATGATCAAGCAGGTCATTCGCTTATATTCCTTGATTTCTACGTTGACCGACATGTGAATAATGGAAAGGTATGGAAAGATTTTCGTGGCCTTAGTCACCTCGTATTAGAGTAGCCCCAACTTTGTTACCTCGTATAGGGGTAGCCCCATTTTCCCAAGAGGAAGCCTCCGGACTCCTAGACAATGAATGCGACAGTCACTACTGAAGAGAATAGAATAGATATCCTGGCATTTAAGTAGGTGAAATGATGAGGCGCCATCCTAGTATGTGACTATTGGGTTGATTGAATAACTCATGCCGTTGAAGACCCGACAGTTCGGCACAGTTGGTGATCGGCAGCTCGGTGCGCATAGACGAGATTTCGGCCGCGTCTGCCGGGAGTTGCGTCTCTTTACGGAGGGAACCTGAGACGTTAATAACTCCAAGGGGTTGAGAGCATGACATGTTCGCCTGCTTGACAAAGCAGCCTGAACTATATATGAGTGAAAATGGCTTCCGACGTTCAACTCAATCCTCCTACCTCACAGCACATATGCTGGTGTATCGAGTCAGGATAGGGGGTGCCGCCCATTTCGCCTCCCCTTATCTTCCCACCCAGTCGTCAATCTATTTATCTCGCTCAGCAATATGTTTATGTTCGCTCGGTTACCTGTCGTCCTTGAGTTAATCGGCACTGGCCTCTGCAAGACCCGGATCACGTCAGTCCCCGACGACGTATATGCCATTCCCGTGGCCGTTGAGGGCAAGCTTCTCCACCGCAACACAATCCGCTAGGCGACCGGCCTCCAGCTCCTTCCATAGCACCCCCGGCCCGCCGAGACGATCCAAGGGGCCCCTCGAGAAGCGGTGCAGCGCATGCGACACCGAAACGCCAATCCCTGCCGACACGGAAGCCGGCCTCATGCGCTAGCTGGGCTCGACAATCGAGCGGACGCTCCGGCATGCGCCGTTGGGCGTGGTCACGGTCATGGTCGCGCGCTTGGGCTCCTTCAGGGTGCACTTCTGCCCCCGGCTCTAGCCGCCGGGCCCTGAGCACGGCGGACGGCGGCGACTTCACCTGGCGGCAGATGGTGGGGTCGTGCGGTAACGGCACCGGGGGGGCATTCCCACTGGGAGGACATCGGGGATCGGGACGGCGTCGCGGCTTTCGAGCGGGAAGTGTGCGTTTGATTCCTCTTTACCGCGTGGACCGTGGAGCGTACTCTCTTTGACTTTTCATGAGCACCTTTTGGACGATGACGTGTCTGCCGAGCGCTCTGAGCCGCTCCAGTTTAATTCTGAAGAATTATTCGTAATGCTGGATCAGAGTTGATGGCAACCGACTCATCTCTCTCTTAATAATACTATCCTCTGCTCCAAATTCTCCAAGCAATTCTTTAACTGAAGACCAGACTAAGGACTCTCCATAAGCGTAGAACTAGAAGTTAATTCGTCAGACTTCACCCGAGCCAGTCGAATATATCAGCCCAGGTCCCATATTTCGCCAGCAGGGGTCACGAGAAGCACTCGCTCTATACTCGCCGAGGGAAGGGGACTGGGCCTACCTATAAGGGCAAGGCGGAGGGCATAGGTAGTCCAGGTACTGTGTGTTTGATGGTGCATTCTTGAGTAGACTATCCGACAAAGCCGAATATGAGAGAACCCGGATACCTGGATGTGGCATCTGCATACCGCTTATCATTAACCCTCCAAGTCTGACGCATAACTTACCTGGATAGCCCCACTGGGAGAAGGCGGTCTTGATTGGTGCCAAAGGGGCTGTCAACAACTCAGGTTACGGAAGAAGGCGAGGCACACGTGGGGGCAAGTGGGTGTACAATTCACCATTCTTGCAGGTCTCTCTGAACACCGATTAAGTCCGTTTGTCAAAGGTCCTTCACAAGTCAGTCAGGACATGGTTTTCGGGAGCTGGATGTTTCTGCATTTCTCGCCGCCCAAGACATGTAACCCACGCTGACCCTACTACCAGAAAGAACTAGTGTTCCTGGCGTTGATTAAAACCGTGGCGAGGAAACATCTAACTATCGATGGGATTTGAAAGTCCAGAACGGCACTCATGCGGCCCTAATGATTTCCAAGTTAATGGTAAACCGGATTGTAACGACTCAATTGGAGGGAAGATGAGTCCCGGGAAAAATACAATGACCATAAGGGTTCGCTTGAGCTCGCATAGGAGAATTTCTCGTCTTTACAGAATCTCGTTTAGGGGTCTTCCTTCATAGAATCCGAGGACCGTCCATTGGCTGAGTCAGGCGTCGCCCCAGATAGCTCTGAGGTTCTTGGTAACTATTCAATAGGCATCAAGGATTGAATAGCCTTTCAACACCCAAATACGATGCGGTTACCGATAAATCAGGTTTTGCCGCAGTAGATCGGCGTCGGGAACAGAGTCAGATGAGGCATTTCTCGCAATATATCTCACTTTGACTAATGAGCCAATGAGAGAGGGGGCGACCTATCGGGCGCAGAGAGTCATGATCTCTACCGACGGCTATTTAGCTGGTGGGAGAGCCGTGGCACTCGATTTGCCTGCGCATATGCGGACGAGAGCGGATTGATGACGATATACAACGTCCACGCCTGTTGTCTAAGGTGTGCACCGGGTCGGGTAAGTCGGCACAGTTGCGGTGGTCGATCCGGAACCCCACAATGCCGTGAGACTAAATTGTGTCGAGCGGATAATGTGACCGATATTTAACAGGAACCCGGCGACTTGGCAGGTTGTTGCGAATCCTGCCACTCAAAACGACTGCAACTTATACATACTGCATACGGTCCATACATACCTACCAACATACCTTAGATTCGAGAAGAGTCCGCGGGACGACGAATTTACTAAGTGCCGGGAAAAGACATAAGCGACAAAGGGATCAAACAGATGGCTGAAGCCTGGACCCTGAAATCTGAAGCCAAGAGAGAATGTTGCTGCTTTTGTATGCATTGATTTGCTCGGTTAGTGTTTGGTGGCGGCTGTGGCAGAATCCGAATCCGAATATTGGGGTCCGATGAGGGGCTGAGTGGTTGAAAGGTGGGAGGGGCCAGCTGGTATCATTCTTTTATAAGATTGGACTGGTTGATTACTAGTAGTATGCGACTACAATCTGTATCTAGTTATCGTACTCCACAATCCAACGCAGCAGGACAAGACGGATCTCTCGAAATGGAAGGCAGCACGAGCTGCGGGAATGTAACAGCCTCCGCCGTCCCGACGGGAATGAAACATCCCGAGGTTCCCAGAGGAGTACCAAGCGGGGTTGAGTTAGATGATAGACGAGATAGGGGGGAACATTAGCGACCCGCTAATGTGCCTCGTACCTAATATAATAAGATTTGGGACGTTCCTACATAGGTGGCGTAGCATCCCACCTAACCAAGCTAGCGCTTCAGTACATACCTGGCTACTAGGCTAGGTAGCAGTGTATCCTTGCCTTGCCTTGCCCTGCTATGACACCCTGGATTGAAACTCCAGTCAATGTCGCCTCATCAGTTCGCATTCCCGATTCCCGCACCCCCTCCGTCAAACAAAAACTAAGTTGCCTCTGAAACTATCATCAATCCTCACGCGCCTCACCTTGATGGTCAAAACTCTTTTTCCACGCTTTGTAGTTTTCTTGCCCTCTTTTGTCTACAATCTTATTTACGTCGTGAATTCGTACGTTGCATTCGTTTTGACTCTTGGCTCTCACAACTTTGAGTTGGTGGTGTTTTATCTAACTAAAATCTCCCATCCAATTTTAATTTGCAATGACCTCCTTACAAAGGGAGCGTGCGTAACCTGGTGCTCTCCCTTGAATTCAATTGTTCCCGCTCCTCGTTTTGTAACGGAGCACAATTAAATTCAACGCAACCAACGCACGAGCATATTGCAGAGTTCCATCCCGCGAACAACCGTGTCAACGTATAGAAACTCAATTGGTCGAGTGTCACATGCTTATACGTCAAAGAATTCAGGA
The DNA here is from genome assembly GCA_004154915.1 of Monosporascus ibericus. Lineage (NCBI taxonomy): Eukaryota > Fungi > Ascomycota > Sordariomycetes > Xylariales > Monosporascus > Monosporascus ibericus. The sequence goes on along the minus strand of QJNU01000828.1, from coordinate 7,065 downwards.
CCCAGGTTCCCAGAGGACAACCCTCGCATATGCCTGCAACATCGGGAATCTTCATGTTACACGCACCCCGTGACGTGTTGATCAGTTAGAATCCCGGTCTCTCACACAATAGCAATCGAGTTCTCACCCTTGCAGTGTAATACCCAGGACTTCAACACCTCATGCAGTCAAAGGCCAAAGCTTCGGTCGCTTGAATCTACTCGACTTTCGGGCTGGCTCAAACGGTTCCGTACGGCTTGGTCACCTATTTCGTTCCCTCGACACTAGCCTGACCTGCGCAGGTGACACGCCACGCCCATTTTCGACATGTCGTTCTGCGTTGCTCTCCAGTCTGCCATCTTCTATATCGCCGCCTGTACACCATGCAGGCAAGCAAGACACCACCAGAAATCCTTGGAGAGGGCTAAGGAAGAACGCAAGGAAAAGGAACGTCTTCGCGCCGAACACCCCGAGACATATCAGCATCCCGACCCTTTCAACACGAATCCGTATTGGTCGGAAGAGATCATGATGGGTCCTCGCATACAGGCCAGGAAATATAATTCGAGCAAGAATACCAGTCAACGAGGCTTGAATAGTGCTGGCAACGATCAGCCGAGTGTGGCCGGGAGCAGCGTGGCAGTCGTGCCTGAAGACAGCACGCTTAGCCAAACAACCTCCATATCAGAGGATTGGAACAAGAAGCGGTATCAACGAGAAGACGAGGAGCTATGGGGTGATGAATTCTCGAGAGCCGGCCACAGGCTAATGGACGCTATTAAGCAAGCGGGTTCATCAGCCCACCGCCGGATTGAAGCGAGTTTAGGCGTGGAGCCGAGACCTGTTACGGACGAGGACAGGCATCAGTTTTATTTCGCACCGAAAAACCCGCCGGTGAACGATTACCATCCGCCAATAGTAAGACAGCGACCAATTCACCAAGATGGTCACAAGTGGATGTTACAACCCCCTCCGGCGGCAAAGATCATGGAAGGCAAGGCCCCAGTCAGCCGTAGTGGCAGTATGGCCAGCCATTTGAGCCGTAGGACGACGACGAGCGAAGCTCCCTCGTTAGGCCGGCTGCTGCACGAGAGGGCTATGGAGGCGAAGCTTAGGAGCGATGAGCTACCTTCCAGGCTCGAATTAACTCCGACCTTCAGCAGATCAGAGTCGAGGAGGAATACGGCCTCGATATACGGCAGAAAGAGCTACCAGAGCGCGAGGAGCAGAAGCCTGTCGTTGGAATCGTCCGACGCATCCGAACCAAAGCGCAGGGTAAGAAGGACTCGACCCCCCGTGACACCAGAGGTCGAAACTTCTGAGGACGACGAGGAGTTCTACCAATTGAAGAGCGTAGACACGTATTCCAAACCGCCGAAGACCGTGCGGAGACCGAAACTCCACACCATCGCTAGCTCTAGAGGGAGCGAAATCAGTCCTACAGAGAAGTCATCATCGAAGGCAGCAGGTGAAGACTCGAAAACACCTCGATCCCCGGCCCGTCCGCTTAACGATATATCAAATGTCCTTCCGCCATCGCATCCGGGATCCGCTACTAACACCACAACATCGCTCGGCGAGTCGTCTCCGAAGCCGACTCCAACTACACCACTCACACCAGAGGTCTCGACATAGGATGTCCACGATCTGATCAATTCCGACAGCACGATAGAACTTCATCCAGCACGGGATTCTGAGCCGTGGTGCGTAGATTCTTCGGCAGGCGGGCGATTGCAGCTCGTCAGATTCACGCTGGCGCCGGAACATGGCATAGGCGCCGTGCTGCGCCGGTCATTCATCGCCCTTCGTGTCACAGAGCTGGAGAATGCATTGCATTTTGAGTGGGGTTTTAGCGCTTGGCGTTTCGGGCATCATTTGAGAGGATAAAAGGGAGGCCTCTTTTCATTGTCGTCGTCGTCATTATCATCATTTATCATTTGGTCTAAGGGGTCTGGCGCAAGGCGTAGTGACCGCGTTGCGTGGCATCGAATCGAATCGCATCGCATGTTTTAGCGCTGGGAGCAAGCAAAAGGGGATATGCGCCAAATCATCATTATCATCTATTCTTGTATCTGCTATTCTTGAATCTTGACAACAACTAGGACTTGTCTTTTCCGCTGCGTGCCTGATGTGTGCCGTGAGACCTTGTATGCCATATATGTCGTAATCAGGATTGACGTCTTGGTTAACTGACAGTACGGTAATGGGCCACAGTAACGTCGCGTAGGGTTAGGTAACATGGGAGGATGACTCCCGGTATCCCACCAGAGATTACCATGGTAGATACTATATCCTCCATGACCACGCTGGTTATACGGAGTCACGGGTCCTTGCTGGTCGTACAGCGTATACTGCGCTCGCTAGCTAGGGACATTGCGAGCTCACCTCTCTTGTAGCTGCTAACAGCCCATATTTTACAGTTGTAATAACCAGAGCTGCTTTGCGTACTCAACGATCTGGACTGAGCGTAGACGTACCTATCACTTCCTAGGAGCTGTAGCTAGCCACCTTTGCAACAACAGACACCCCGTCAGGGCCGAATTACTACAACCGTGTTACCCTGCCATAAACACAATCCATAAATATTCCAACTGTTTTGTTCCTAATCGTTTTGGTGTGTTGTCTGGTTAGTTTATATATAATCTTTTCGATGAACTGGCCTAGGCGACGCCATTACAAACTTATCAGGTGGATATCGGGGGGTTCCCAAAGAGATCAACATATAGGTAGGGAGCTTCGCTCGTCACTGCGCCGATAAATTGAAGTTTAGGAAAGGAGCCAATAATATGGCGCCGTATAATCTCTATCACCTCTGGTTGGGCTCCCTTCTGCGCAGTGGCTAATTAACTCGTCACTCCTCGGCTGGGATTTATTTCCTGACACCGCCAGGGAGGCAGGCCCCTTAACAGCCGACGGCGATGGCATTCGCGAACAGCGCATAGGTGTCGGCGTGGTTGATGTTCTGGTGGGGACTGAGGCCCCTTGCGCACTCGTAGCCGTAGCAGCCGTAGTCCTGGGTCCCCTTGACCTCCGTGAGGTGCGTGGTCTCGTGGAGCATGATGAAGGGGCGGTCGACCTCGTGGCAGTTGCCCGCCGTCGCGGGATAGCCGAACCAACTCGAGCAATAGACGATATACGACTCCCAGGGGATCGTGTACGCGACGACGCCGCCCTGGCAATTGCCTCCCGGCCAGATGTCGGCGCAGTGCGTCCGCGGCGCGCCGCCCGCGCTACTACCGCACTCCGACACGATCCGGTTGAACACTTCCTCCACGGTCCCCCGCGTCTCAGTCGAGGACGACTTGAAGTACTCCTCCAGCTTGCCGGTGTCGCCTGAAGAGGCGGCCGCCGCGCCGCCCTTCGCGTAGGCGCGGCAGTATCCCAGGGTGTCCTTGAGCACGCTCCTCTGCGCACCGTCGCAGTCGGCCTGGACAGTGGTGCGCTTCTTCGTCTTGGCGTGGAACGCGTGGCCTACGCTAGCGGCCGCCGCGCCGTCGACCTGGTGCGCAGTCACGACATTGGACTGGTAGATGGCCGCGCCCGCTATCTCCGCGGTCTTGCTGTCGTTGCCGTCAACAGCATATGTGTACGCCAGGGCGCCCGCGGTGGCGAAGTCGAAGGCGCCGCCGGCGCTGAGGTCGTGGACTTCGGCCGCATCCCACTGGACCTCGACCGTCTCGCCCGCGGCGATGGTCTGGAAGTCCTCCTCCGCGTCGGCGAGGGAGGGCTCCACGTAGACGCGCATGCCGCTGAAGGGGACCTTGCCGGTTATTATGACGAAGCACTCATGTCAGTTTAACCGCTCGCTGTTCACCTACAGACCACAACCCGGGGGGACCAGGCCTGCTTACCTCCGTGGGAGACCTTGACCTTCTCGATGGGTCGCGAGTCGAGGATGCTGCCCGTCTTGAAGACCCTGAGTGCTGAGTTGCCCGTGTTGGTGATGCTAGCCTTGATCTGGCTGTTGCCGACCATCTCGATCTTGAAATCGAGAGGCGACGGCGTCGCCCGCTGGTCGAGTTCGACAGCGGCGGCGTTCGCCAGGGCGGCTAGGTAGGGGAAGCTGGCGAGGAGTTTCATGTTGACAAGTCGGTAGTGGAAACTCGCTTTTTGCCCCTGAATCTCGGTGACTGTTGACTGATACCGTACCAGATGTTCAAGAACGACGGCAGAAAAAGCTGGCTTTATACACCCGCACAGACAGAATTGGTGTCGCAGGGCGCTTATATTACTCTAGCCCTTAAAGCAGGGTTTTGCACCTTTTGGAAAGAGGCAAGGCGCAGAAAAGAAGGTGGTATATGAGTGAATGTAACGAAGACAGTTCCTGACAAGCCACGAAATAAGCCCCTTGGATTGAAACGAAAGGTTAGAATCATCAATGAACCCATGAGCCTCTCGAGGGCGGTGGTTACAGAATAGTCGCGGAAAAGCAACCTACCTCGCGTTCTTAAACCCAAAGGGTGCAAGTCAGAAACGCTAGTGTTATTCGTGGTGCTTTTATGTCTGGTGATCACCTCCTATACACCGTCAACCTGCAATGGCACCCAACCCAATGTCCGGCAGGAGATGCCAACTTTCGTGGCTTACAGGCCGCTGTTCACTATTCTTCCTAATCCCGCCACCGCCGTGTTCTCCTACCATCGAGACTGCTGAGATTCTTCCGCGAATTATGCCTCGCGGGCGGACCAAGACCACGGTTTCAGAAGTCGGAAAAATTAGTAGCTACTGTAACTGTCGTCAGGAATATACGAAGAGACACCCATAGGATCTCTTTGTAATGGAACTGCGCTCCAAGGAGAGACGCTGTACCTTTCCCCGCAATACTGTAGCCGGCACTTGGGACTAACGTTTCTTTATATGATGCCCCTATTGTTCCGCTTCGGGAACGCTATGAGCGTGTTTTCGAAGGAGCTTTACCGCTTCCTGAATATGAGCAATGTGTCCGTTGCAAGGACAGCTGACGAAGAAAGTAGTTAGAGCCATTCTACACCGAGCCGACCGACAAACATAAGTAACGTGAGAGGATCATGGGTGCACCGGAATATATGCCTAAATTGTCCCATAGACTGCCGATCATCAGTCTTGGGGATTTGACCGCTGTTTGAAAAGGGGCAGGAGGTGGGGAGCTTGGGGGTGGGCACAAGGTGAGCGGGAGTCTGGTCAGCCATGTGATAGCCCTGGACAGGGAGACTACCCCACTGATTATATAAGTAAACTTGAAGAAAAAGTCTCTCGGAGACTGTCTCATAAAAAATATTGATTACATAGGCGATTATATGTCGCAGTTGGATGAGCAATAGCCCAGGGCATATTAGATATCCGAAAATGATAAGGGGGCTTAGAGAGGAACAGTACTTTGGGACCACCTCCAGATCCTCCACCTCTTCCAACTATCATCTGTGTTCGCTAACCCTTAGATGCCACGCTGGACCTGCTTGAATCTACGCTCCAATATGCGTATCAGCCGAGTTCCATATTGTATGCCAGGCTCAAGCAGATTTGATCTGATAATTCCATACGTTCTTGAGAGCAACTTCACGCTTACGGGAAGAGCAATCACCCACATGTTCCAACACATGTTTTCATGGGCTCCCATTGGTAAGTCCTGGACGTAGGGTTGAAAGTATATAGTAACTTATTTATAAGTCTAGAAAATCACATGTGGATAATTATGCGTTATCTAGGTGTACCCATCTCTCGGCCCTACGCTAACCCATGCGGCTCTTATACAACCTATTAGGGACCCGATTACGGTCATTGAATCTCACGTCATCGTGAAAGTGCAGTTTGCGGAATGTCATGCTCAGCAAGCTTAGATGTGAGCGAGCTGCAACCTAATGCTGAGTCAAGTCAGCGTAGGATCTGGCAGGTGCTCTTACATGCATAGATGCGCCTTCCAATGAGCATTATTTTTCAAGTCCTGTCGATCCTTGTAGCATTAACAGCATCCTGAATGTCAACGCGAATCTTCTGGCTAGATCCTTTTGACTTATGCCCCAAGTGGAGTGATATGGAGTACCGAACCGCTCATAGACGCTGGTTCCCAACTGGCTAGGAGCGAGAAGATAGGCGTTGTTAAGTATTCTACGAAGAGACGGGAGCTTACTAGAATCTAAAGCCAGGAAACCACTGTCTATATCATTAATAATGGCTAAGAGAGACACAGAAGGCGGAATAATAAGCCCGGAAGCCGCGGCAGAAGAAAGCTGGATGCAAGATCTTGATCGGCCGCATTCGATGATAGATCACCAGTATGGCATACGCAAGTTTTGGAGCCAATAAGACACATGAAGAAAGTAAGCACCAGGACAGCTGCTTCGCCGAACAGCGGCCGCTGTGTAGTCCTCACTTGAGTAACCAACTCTTATATCAGCTTTTGATTTCTACTAACTCAGTATATAACGTTCCTTGTATGAAGCTATGTATTTCTAACTTTTCACCGATCACAATCTATCCGGTTCAATAATTAACTGCGTTATCTATCCCTACCTTAATTTCCCGAGCAGCCCCTATAATCCACTGTATTTCAAGACTAGTACGAGCCCGTAGCCGACATATGAATTGGTAACCTCACCAGGGGTTCCCGAACGGCTGCGCCGAGGCCAACTATTTAAGCTGCTAGTTACATTTAGGCCTTCTCTAAGATGGAATATTCTGCGTTATGCAGAGTTTGAAAACTCATGCAACCCTTTAATCCGATAGACAGCCATAAGTTATTACCTTTAACAATGCTTGGGAGCAGAGTCAACGTTACTACTGATCGTCCTGTCCCCGAAACCGAACACATTTCCATCGAAGGAACCTGGCAACAAAGGCATTCATAATATTCTTTAGGCTGATAGCCTAGGGCCGCTTACCGGGAAGAACTTGTTAGTGAATTGAGTAGCCCGTAAAAACAGGTCGTCAGCGAACTCTGGTGGAACCACGTGGCGGTGTTCGAACCACACCATCTCTATCGAGTCTTTGAAATGTGACTTAGAGACGCTATGAGACCCTGACATCACACACTGAAGCATATATTTGGCTGAAGAAGAAGGAATTATCTGGTTGACCTCTAAGAGGTCCTGTCTGGAAAGGGAGGGTAGC
>QJNU01000827.1:0-27919 GCA_004154915.1 Monosporascus ibericus | reverse complement strand
GGGGCGGGGGGTGAGTTCCCGGCCAACCCCCCCCCCCCGGCCGGTAGCTCAACCCCCCTGCATTCAAGGTTTCCCGGGATTGGGTGTTTCCTGATATGGTCTGGGCTGAGAGCCTTTATGGGCATTCTGACCATTCAAAGGGGGGAGATACAGGAGTACGTTGTTAATGTACCTGATATTGTCACGTGTGGAGGATACGAAGACGGCCTCGCATCAAGGCTGAGTATCAAAATAGCAGACTTCATTTTTCCGTAAATGTTACACGTACGAAGTACATGCATGATGTATGTACAGACCAAGGGAAGAATATGATGGCGTTGGTTGATTCCATTCACAGGAAGACTGAAAGCGGTTCGCCATGCTATGCGGGGGTACCTCATTACACCCAATGATTACTATGGCATGTCCTTTTATGTTGTAGGTAGCCAACAATACTGGAATACATGCGACATGTAGCATCCATTGTCATGTAACACCCGTGAATAAATCATTGAAGCCACGGCTAAATTTCAAAGCTTGTCCGTTTGCGGTTGCCCCCAAATTGGTGGAAAAGACCGTGTCTCATCGCCCATATCAAACCCGGCAATCTCATCACCGAATTTAGCTAGTTGATGCACTCCTAGGAACAGAAGAGGGATGAGCATTCCGCCCATGAACGAGCAAGAAAAGGGCGAAGTCCCTCTTTTCATGACGAGAACAAAATGGAACAGGTGGGCAAAATTATATTATATGCCTCTCTCAATTTCCCAGTTTTTATTCTCTTTTTGTTGCACTTAATATACCTTGCATCTGACATGTCTACGTGAGCGACAAGACAGCAAGCATCATCAGCCAAATTAAAAGTTAGTCTCGCAGCTGACGATCATAAGCATGGGCGTAAACAAATCACCATCCCTGACTGAAGTCTCATCGATTCCGGTCACACTCCTTTTCGCTGCAGCCACCGTAACCCCATTGCAAACACTAATAATTGTCGCAGTGAAGCACGCAATGGGGCATGTCGCAGTATGGCAAAGATCGAAGGCTATTTCATCCGTTGCCATTGACGCTTCCAAGTAGTTTTCCTAGTATGAGACTGCCTCTTTTTTCCGCAACGTCAATTGACTTCCCACCATACTGTGCTGCCCCCCCAGCCAACCGCCAAGAGTGGTCAACTTTGTTGGACCCGTTTCTGCAAGCTCCTTTGGCATGCCTCTCCTGGTTATTACGAGTTGCATTGCTTCGTAAGAAGTACATATCCTCAACTTCAACATAGGGCGGCTAGCGAAATGCTGACAACCCAAAAAGAAGAAGAAAATTTGGAGTGTGGGCAGTTCCAACCGAAACCGGCCCACCTGAAGGCGGCTCAGTCCTCGCATCTTGGATACGGGATAGCTGAACCTTGGTGAGCGCAAAGTTGAGTCGCGCTCAGTTGATGATCCAGTGGGCTAGATTTACTATTCGCTCATTGCGCATTAGACAAATGTGCGAATTTGGGTTGACTAGGATGTGTGCTACTGATAGCTTCAACCACCGTTTGCCACTGAAGAGCTCAAGATGCGCCAGAAAGAAGCGACTTTTGCACCATCGCCATTTACTGAAACCCTCTCTAGTATCTCCGCCGCCGCAGAGAAACTAGCCTACTATAACCTATGGCAAGCCTTCAACTCCCCCCAGGTTCTTCCTGTAAGAGCAAAAAGACTGTATTGCTCTACTGCCAAAAACATCCTGATGATCGTGCGGTGGTGATTTTATGACAACCCAAATACGCCGAACTTGCCATCGGGTGACGTGTCCGAATCCGCGATTGCCGATAACCGGACAATGAATATTGTGCGTACTTTCACTGACCATCACCAGCATGTCAGCCTTCCGCTACAGGTTTGTTTGAGTACTTTCAGCGCCGTGAAGTGAAGAGACATGGGCCAAGTGACTAACTGTTCGGGTCCATGATGGTCAAGGATTGATCGCTATGACAAAGGCAATTGTGGTGATGCACTCTGGGACCAAAATGAAGGCATAGTATCATGAAGCGTCAACCGCACTTTGTCCTTAGGCTTGTCAAGATATTGCCTGCCATACAGAATGCACGTTGTACAAAAAGAGTGGCATTCTATCATACTGTCCCTTTCCTTTCGTAACCATGAAGCTCCTGATTGTGAATCATCGCTCTTCCATTACACTAATATTCTTATTCCACACTCGGTGGTATCTCTCGATCCAGTGATGGCATCACTGCACCAACCAAGCAAGGTTGGGACTTGGAGAATGGGCAGCTCAGTACTAACTGAACGACGACCCTTCGGACGCCACCAACATATCCGAAGTGCATGAAGCACATCAGACCGAAAGCCAATGAGTTCTACCTTGAGCGAGAGGAACACTTGTTAGGGAAAGAGATATGGTATCGGCCATTGATGATTCCTCCCGAATCAAGGATCAGCTCAGTAACGCGACTAACCAAGCCACCGATTAATGATGAGAGTCGCCATGCTGGTCGAAACCAGGTCGCTGGAATGGGCGAGTCTCGCAACAGCCATAACCACAAGAATTCCAGAGGCGTCCACAGGGACGTATCCTTCCGATGCCACAACTACCGGTGGCATCAGTGAAACGAACTCGATACCCGACAGCTGCAAGCAGCACTCTAGAGATTTCGCCGATTGCTCTCAGCGAGGCACAATCCTTTCCTCCGGCACCAAGCGGAGCAGGCTTCGTAAACTCGACGCCGGCTTCCTTCGTGATGCTTGCTTCCTCCCAGAGCTTTGGAGACCACCTTCCAGCTCTGTTAAGGATGATGAAACTACAACCCTCATTTCGACGACAAGTACGACCACGTCCATTACAATCACTACAACTTTGCGCAAGCCTAGTGCAGCCTATGTGACAATCGGATCCTCTAATGCACTATCCGTGGCTCTTCTACTTCCTTTATTCAGTCCTGGCTGGATTCGGCGACGGAAAACATGTGTTCATGGGACGAGCCGACGAAGTGGAGATCAACTTTAGACATCGCTGAAGACCGGATCTATGTGGTGACAACTACCCTCATCACGGGATCCAGAGACGCCATGATATATGATACCGGTTCAATCACTTTGAGATCGACAAATCATCAGGGTAGCCCAATGGTTTGTTCCTCGCTACCGATATCGTAATACCTGTCCAGAAACCAACAGGGCGTCGACTGGGGCGTCCGCACAGGAGCTAGGTCCTACATCAAGCTCATCAACCTCAGTCGTGCATGGATGCCCTATTATCAACTACAACTATCTGGAGGACAAAGAGCGGGAACATCACAATACATACAACTGTCACAGTGACCCCGGTCCCCAGTTTGACTCCGAGATGCCCGAATATACACTCGCTTTTGGGACCTTCGACCTCCTTAACTGACAGCTCGTTGACTGACACCAAATTCTCGTCCGCTCGTCAAATTCGACTTCAGGTGTTACTACCATTAGTCCAACTTTGACTTCGGCCGCAGGGTCAGTGCAAGTGGCAAACAAACAAAGAAAGATCTAGTGGTGGTGACCGTCCCGAGTGCACATTAGATGACGCAGGACGTTGTTGTGCAGCGAGTGGAGATTCAATCAGGTCGGACTCATCCCCGGGATGGTTTGGAAACTGGGCATGGGCTGGATCGAAGGCCTCTCGGGTGGCGCATATGTCCTGGTCTCAAGGAAATGATAAATCCGAAAGCGAGGTATGTTTTGTTGATAGAGTTATAATCTCTGCAATTTTTTGGTCTTCTTCTCCCTCTTGGTAATCTAATAGGAATCCGAAACCTAAGAGTGATGCTGTCCACGTGAGTGGCCGGAATGAATTCCGGCCTTCACCGATCCCGGCTTGAAGTGGAGACGGAGCAATCTATTACTTGACGACTACGCCCGTCACGAATCATACATGTCCGGGGTCATCTACCCCAAGCAGCTGATGTCAAATGGTCACCGGAAGGAAGTAATATCGGTAAAAGTGTTAGACTTGGCTGGTGGGTTGTGTTTCGACCGCCAGTATCTGCCGACACAAACCGGCCTTGCGGCGCTTGAGATTGTCCGATTATGTCGACGACACCGCTGGTGATGATCTCTCTTCAGTGCTGCGGACGCAAGGAGAACAACACTGTTCGCCTAGTGTGGGGATAGGGAATCTTTCTCTTGGCTAGGAACAGAGCGAGCCCGCCTGCGGAGTCTCATCGACACGTCATGGTCCGAGACTTGCTCTTGGTGTGATGGCCGGAACTGTTCCGGCCACGATGTATATTAACCGAAGCTTCGGCTGTCTGAGCACCGATTCATTCCCCCTCTCTTCACAACATTGCGGATCTACCTGCCCAACCAGAACCTTCCAAATATCCAACCCCTTTGTTGAGAGCCCCTATAACTTCAACTCTGTCAATATGGAATCTCCCCCAACCCAGTCGTCCTTCGAGGTCCTCAAGGACACTCGACCAAATGATACCTCCCTTCCTGCCTTCATGGTGTCGACCACGCGCGGCTTCCTGCCGCGGTGCGACCCTATCGCCACTCTACCACCTGAGTTCGATGCTGTCGAGACACTGCTCCAAGCCATGCCGGTCCGAACCCAGTCCGGTGAGCCAGGCCTACTTGCCAGGGGCGAGCTGGGGGACGCCGTGCTGGACAAGCTTCCTGATCTCACAGAGCAGGTGGAAAAACACAAAGACAATCTACCTCTGATGAATGCGCTCTATCGCGACTATTCCTTCTTGGCGTCCGCCTATCTGCTCGAGCCTTGCCACATGCGCTTCGTCAAGGGTGAGCCCTATGGGCTAGGAAGACAGGTGCTCCCTGCCCAGCTGTCCCGGCCTATCGCTCGGTGCGCCGAAATGTAAGACCCGCACCGGTCTCCCCCCTGTTCATTCATGCTGGGTAGTGACGCTGACGCATGTTAGCTGCGGCTTTTACCCCTTTATGGAATATGCGGGCTCGTATGCTTTGTTTAACTATCGCCTCGAAGACCCGAGTCGGGGGCTCGAGTACTCTAACCTGCGTCTAGTCCGTGCTTTCGAACACGGCTTGGACCCCACGTCGTCAGAGGCCGGCTTCGTGCTAGTACACATCGACATGGTCAGGAACTCCGGCCCGCTCGTTGAAGGTACCATGGCCTGCCTCACGGCACTGTCGCCCGACAGGGCCCTGGACGCCGCGGCCCAGCGGCGGGAGTTCAACGAGGGCCTCCGCCTCATCCTCGGCGCCATGCGCAGGGTCAACGGGGTCATGGAGAGCATGTGGGCGAAGTCGAAGCCGCGGTCCTACACCAGCTTCCGCACCTTCATCTTCGGCATCACGTCGCAGTCCATGTTCCCGGACGGCGTGGTCTACGAGGGCGTCAGCGACGGCAAGCCCCTGAGCTTCCGCGGCGAGAGCGGCGCCAACGACTCTATGATCCCGCTCCTGGACAACCTCCTGCAGGTCCAGATGCCCGACACCCCGCTCACGGACATCCTGCGCGACTTCCGCGACTACCGCCCCAGCAACCACCGCCGCTTCCTCGCCTGGGTCGGCGACCGCGCCGCCGAGCTCGGCCTCAAGGACTTCGCTCTGGCGAAGACCGCTACCGCCGCTGGCGGTGTCAGTGACGAGGAGAGCGGTCTCGTCGCAGAGTCTAGGAGCCTCTGGATCCAGGTCCTCGACCAGGTGCGCGACTTCAGGTGGCGCCACTGGTGCTTCGCCCGCGAGTACATCCTCAAGCAGACGTCCCACCCCACCGCCACCGGCGGCAGCCCTATCGTCACGTGGCTGCCGAACCAGCTGCAGGCCGTCATGGAGGAGATGGCTGAGGTGTACGAGGCCGTCGGCGGCGGCACGGAGCTCGGGGGGGAGTGCAAGGATATCATGGACCTCGTGTATAGACAGAGGGACACCCTTCGCAAGGAGGTGGAGAAGTACTGCCAGGAGCGCGGAGTGGCCGCCAAATGAGGTCACGAGGAGCTAGGGCCGGTTAAGATATGCAGTCCGGTTGTCTATTCCTTATTGGCACCCACAATTCAATTCCATCACGATCCATGAGCTTCCGGTTTATGTCGTTATTGTCGCATGTGCTGTTAGTAGAGTGGCTGAACAAGCCCCAGAGCGTTTTCTACTGAAACCTGCAAGCAACTAATTGTTCAATATTCAATCTGCTTCACAAATAGCGTTTAGGTGAGGTAAGTAGTAGACATTGGCATCTTTCATGGTGAACCCCGACATCGTCGCATGTTATACGGGCCCCTCCACTGAATACACTACTTATATACCAGTAGTCTTTAGATTCCTGCATGTTCTGCCTTCTCTCAGCCTTGCAACATGTTCTGTCCCCGAATTAGGCTCGACTAGCTCACCCCGAGGAGGAGGTCATCGTTCCAAGACTACTGGGGCTGTCCGCTGCTCCCGCCGACCTCTTGTGACCTTCTCGAACGCATAGCCTGCTTGGCCTTCAGGCTCTGCGCCATGCAGTTACTGGCGGATGCGCCTTCTTCCAGTCCTTGATGAGCCGAGTCTGCACTTTCAAGACTCACGAAGTCCGCAGACGCGGCTGAGAGATCACAGGTCACGAAGTAAGATAAGAGCTAGAAAGGGTCGAATCGTGTAGCTTACAAGTCCCCTGTACCGCTTGTCTCTGAAGCTTTGAGCTGGTGGTGTATGTGACTGAATACCGTCCCTATCGATTGCTTGCTCCCACGGCTGCATGCTATTCGAAAGTGCATATTCGTTGAGGGCGGAGAGGTCATTGCTGCCCTGCCGTATCGTACAACCAATACGCGCCTTTGCATGCTTGGTGCCGATTCAATTGGCCATCATCTCTCTTGCAACCATTGCCATCTTACAGGCCACATCAGAGGGGATGCATGGTGCGGGACTTCCCAATTGTACGCGAACTTGCACTTTTGTTGTCCTAGTGCTTTTGCGTGAGCTGCCGTCTCATCAGAGGTAACAGAGGACCACCCATATCAGTCAGGTAAGGCGCACAAGTTACGGACATAACTAATCAAGATAAAAGATACAGGAGAGGTTCAGGTGATTAGTACCCCCTTATTGCGGCTACAATTTACTAGTCCTTACAACGCCACCGCAACATCGGTCTCGAGGACGAGTGTCTGACGCTCGGAATGCGCGGTGGATCATTGCAAGCTTTCCGTTAGTACCGTAGCCTGGCTAGTGAGGAATACGGGGAGGTTCTGGATTGGGGATCGCCCCCGAATTCGAAAGCCTGTATGACTCTGCTTGCACCGTCTATTATCTTCTCGCGCCTATCTTATACTGACAGCAGTAACATTCATAGTGGGAGACGGCTCGCGCATCGCCTTGCGAGTGATAGATCTGCCAAAGTGGTGCATGGAGCCCCCAGGCAATCAGGCCCTGGAACCAGTCGCTGCTGATCTGCGTCGTGCTGGGCCGTACCGAGAACCCTCTCTAGGGATCTGACTCTATAGAGCCGAGAGTTGCGCGGGTACGTCCGGGTGCTATCAGCCCGGATCAAATCAACCGCTATATAATTTTCCCGGTGCGGCTCGGCCTTTGTTTCGTTATTGCCAGAATTGGAGGAAGCCAATCCGATGCACGCGTGGGTGTTAGACGCATACAGCGGCCAGCGCACGGGCCGCCGAGTTCAGCCGCCGTTTTAAGGGAGCTCTAACCCCATATGGCGTTGTCTAATTGAGCCTCAGTCCTCAAAGGACGTCTCCAGCCGAGCAGGTGCTGTCCAATAGCCAATTCTCATTGCCCAGATGAGGCTCTAACACCAGCTCATAACCAACTCGACAGTCTGTAGCCCCAGCAAGGTCTTACTTCGGAGTAGGGTGAGGGAAGAACCACCACCCACCGAAAAATTACCCACGAACTATTGGGACCCATTGGGACCCCTCGATCTCAATTCGCTACCCCGAATGTTTAGACCATACCCATCCTACTTGTCACTACTTATTTAGGACCTATTACGATCATTTTATGTAAATTTTTTTAAAGTTATTCTTTCAAGTTTTAGGGCTTTCAATAAATTCTAACTTGTTTTATATCGTTTATGATGTATATATATGTATGTATTTCCATTGAAGGGTGTCAATATATTGCGTAAATGCCCGCGGCTACCCGCGAACCCGGCTGGGTAATAGATGGGTACCGGACCCGACGGTTCCTTATGGGTTACCTAACTTACGGGTACCCGTTCCTTCACCCTAATCCGGAGCATTTGCGGAGCCGAAATGTTACACACTCTTTGGGTCCAGCTTCTCCTACCTGTATCTGCCAAAGTGCATCTCTCCTCGGCAAGTCTACGAGTCCTAGGTTTCCCATGTGGGATGCTCGAGGCTGGCTGAAATAGGTGACAGCATGAACTATAGGCTAGAAACTTCTTACGTGCGCGGCTACAACGCGAATATGCAAAATCACGTACACCATCTCGCCTCGATCCGCCTTTGGGCTAGAGCTCTGAATAATGAGTCACGTACAACATCTTCCAGTCTGTTAGCTCGGCTTGCCTAAGCAACCTTTCGTTAGGTATCATGTTATTTTCTGTTGTCCCTGCTTGTAGACTGTTCAATCGAGATATTAGTCTAGGTCCCTAATCCTTAATAGGACCCCGAGACAACCTTGTGACCAGCTTATTCGCTTCCAAACCTGCGCATTGTAAATTGTGCGACAGTACGGTTACGGAAGTCATTCGAGGCCTGGATGTGATTTTCAGTCGGCCGCCCAGGGTTCGACCTCTAGATACAAGAGTGAAGGTTCCTTGCTACGACTTTAATTGAACGGCTCTAGGAGTCACTCCACCACTTCTAGCTTTAACAAGTCTCTAGGACTCCCATCACAAGGTCGAGCATTAGATCTGGTGCAGCTTCGCCCTAATAACCTGACTTCGCTGCCTTGCTTTATCAGGCAGGGGATAATGCCCCTTTTCTCCAGAGTCCGCTTTACTAGCAGCTCTAGCCTCTATATAGTGTAGTAGCGATTCAATTGAATTTTCTCTTCAGCAGAAACAGGAAAGTCCTGTATGGCTGATACTACCATATCACCATTTACAACAATAGGACCAAGTAGACAAAAGATGAAATGGTTGGGACAATCTACATAGTCGGCCAGGCATGATACACTGCAGTCTAACAGCATGAAGAGGGAGTTTGAAACGTAACAGACTCGAATTTATTTTTGTTGGTGATAATACTTAAATTCCTGCAATTGACAGAGTTGTCAACTCATTACTGAATTGGCACACCCTTAACACATTGCCCATCATTGCTATCGTTCGTGGAGAGCTGAGGGCCGACTCTTATAGAGCCTTACCAAGTCCGCATGTGCATCATGCAATGCTTCATGCAAATAATATGCAGTCATGTTCTTCATTTCACCGAAATCTGCCCTTGTGCTACGAATGTTAGTCCTATGAGAAATGTGATAGTGATTCGAAAAGACTACGATGGGGTGTGAGCGCTAAACGCTGAATTATATAAAGGGATGGCTTGTCTCCTACTATTTCGTCTCGATCATAATTCCTTTCCATAACTCTAAGCATTCTCTCTGGGGTATTTTCTAACCCAAACATCTCTCGGTCCTTCAAGGTCCTTCACTCAATTCAGTCTCATCAGCTACATCAAGTCCCATCATGGTTTGCTTGAGACGGCTGCCTCTGTTCGTTGTTAGCCTCGGCGCTCTGACAGTGCCTACTTACGCTACCACCATCTTCGAATACTGCATGGACGAAAACTTCCAAAACTGTCACTCGATCTGCGGAAAGGCTGGCCAATGTAGTATGTTTCCGCCTTCGGATTCTCATATGAACTAGCATGAGATAGTTAGCGGGTATTGATTCATGTTCTATGCTTTTAGTCCCCGTCCCTGTCGGCCTCACCTCCGCGAGGGCTGCCCCTGGATATAACTGCTACATCTTCAATGCGTAGGAAGCCCAATCCGCACCCCTGGAGATCAGCCTCAACTAATTCCATAACTAGGAACACGCTCTGCACCGGCAATCGTGGCGGGCCCGTCACCTATGATGACCGTCATTATGACTTGGCCATTTATGGTTGGGACGACATCACTCAGAGCATTCAATGCGAATTAGCCTGAGTATTTTATGAAGACATCACAACGCCTAGACAACCTCTAGTAGCGCTTTAATTCACTTACCGCTTAGGTAGCACGATCCATTTTCTTTTGTGGAGGTTTCTTTACTCGATTTCGCAAACTGGAGAGGACGTTCTCTAATAGCTTGGGCTCTGATGGAAATCCCCTGTCGGTATCTTATATGAGTATCTTTCCTAGACTTATTACTAAGACTAGAGTAGGAATTATAGTCCGAAGTGTCTCTCGTCAATGAATGTCATTCCCGGCTCTTGAACTACGGACCTTGCCTCAGATCTAATCTCGGTGCTATAAGCCAAAGCGCTTGGCTCATGCTGGGATAATCGATGAAAAATTATGCGTAGATGCAGCCGTAGAAAAGTATTAAAAGATGTCATCCTTCTACCTTCTGCCCTCCTCTTTCTCCTTCCTAATCATTTAAGGATCATCTTGCCGGCAGTTGAGGTGATTTTATGAAAGACTTTGAAGGGAATAAAGGGGCTTTCATTTGTGGCCCTAGGATTGCAAGGGCAAAGGAGTTGAAGGCT
Organism: Monosporascus ibericus; assembly: GCA_004154915.1. Taxonomy (NCBI): domain Eukaryota; kingdom Fungi; phylum Ascomycota; class Sordariomycetes; order Xylariales; genus Monosporascus; species Monosporascus ibericus. Next base: position 17,337 of record QJNU01000827.1, on the reverse strand, counting down.
ATATGAGACTGCCCCCCCACTCCCAGTTGTAGGACAGCAACACTTTTGCCGACGCGTCTATTCAATTAATGGTTCGTTCAGTGCCGCTATGTTGCGCTCTTCATCCAACCGTGGCTCTTTGCAAAGAAAACATCTGCATACGGGAGCCACCTATCCTATTCTGTCGATCAGGAGCAGGGCGCTTTGCCGGAATGGAAATACACGACATTCGAGCATTCACCTAAAAGCTTAACCATAGCAGGGCAAGCTCGTATGTTGCCTTAAGACGGAAAGGCCCCCATGCCTGTACTTTCATCTTACCTTCCGCATACTTTAGCGTTGGATGTGGTGGTGGTTTCTGTCCTGGTCTGGAGCCATCTAAACCACCTGGCAAAGGATCCTCGTTCCAAGGCTCGAATTCTATAGCCTATCTAGCAAGATCTATTTGCATGAAGTCTCACGAACTGTGGAAGGATGCGCCAACTCCAAACTCGGGTTATTCGTCGGAAAACGTCGTCTGCTCAATCTCAACGCAAACACCCAAACAAGGCTCAGGACATAGTAATGACGAAGTAGTGGATGGGCAGATTCTATGGGACATTAGTTACGCATGTTACTGGATGGTTAGCGGGTTTTGTATGTACGTTAAATGATGCTACGTCTCGGCTGTCCCCGTTGAGCCTCATCAGTTTCGTCCCACTTCGTTAATAGACCCATCAAGATTTTACAACCTTGTGGCGGCCATGGCACTGCCCCTAACCTCTTCTCTTTCTCGCCGTAGATCTCTATGTGTTCTGAATGGATTTTGAGATGACATCAACGACAGGAGTGACCATGAGAGGGTTTGCGCTATTCTGCCACTTACTGGTACAGGCTGTTGCGAGACTAAAAGGAAATGCAAACCAAGAGGTCAACCGATCCAGGACCCAGGGACATAGCTTGACCGCGCGCCTTGCACTGTCATCAAACTGGTCAAACTAGAGAACAATTTTAGATCGACAAAGTTTCAGTCCCCACTGCCTAAGTAGGACTATTCAGTACAAACATATAATAATATGAAAGCCTTACTTCATAGAGGTCATCATAGGTTATGCAGCATCCTTCAGAACGAGATCGCCCGTCCCTGATGTAGACGTGGTGGACGACCCAGAACCCGATTTCTAACTTTTGGAATTAGCCGCGATATGTTCCAGTTCTAGACGGGTGTCCCTGTCTTGACGCTTTTGACGTTTGGTATGGGGAAGGTACTGACCAATTAACATTTTCTGTCTACACTTGCACTAAAATCAGAAAGTCTGTCGGGTTCCATCGTGTATCTTGCAAATTAAGTTTGATCTAATATGGGCCACTAGCACAGGTGCACCACCATTGCCAACCACCATAGGAGTATAATGCGATGTAACAAGGGGCGGTGGAAAACGGAGGGGACATTTTCTCACCCTTGGACTGCACGGCTTCATAAGTCGTTGATTGCATAAGACCAACCTCCAGCGCATTTCTTTGTCGGTCCGAGTCTCCGCTCACCACTTCTCTTTTCGATAACAACACATATAACTTGTCGCAGAATAGGGGTCACTTGCTTAGTCATCAACGCCCCTAGGAGCTGTAGAGACCCCGTAACAACGTTGTTCCGGGGCTCCCACACTATATATAGAGCTTCCTAGCCACTGCTCTCCAGAGCCTAGATTATCCATGACAATTTACACTTCCCACACCTTATGCAACCTTCTCCCGCGATCAGCCTAACTATGACAATTATGAGCCCGGTACTTTAGTTACGCAAGATAGCTACGATTAAATTAATCGCAACTTTTTTTCTACTGATTAAAAACCTTATTACCTTTTAATATGTCGGATAATCCCATTCCTAAGGATATAATTTTTAAGGATCGCTTTAACTACCTTAACTGCTTTTTTTCCTTACGTTTTAACGCTCTTTTACGCGGTATATGGCACCTTATCGACCCAAATACGTTTAACGTTAATTATTCCACAGGCCCTTAAAAGCTCCCTTTAAGAAATATATTACGGAAGCTAACGCTTAACGAAAAAAGTAATATACGCAGGCCCTAATCTAATAGGAAAACTTTCACCTTAATATCGAATAACGTAATCCTACCCCCGAAACTCCTAAAAAACTACAAGCTACGGATCTTAAGAAATAATATAAAATAAATCTTAAACGTCTTAAAGCTAACATCCGGAAAGAATTACGCGAAACTTTTAAGATCGACGCAAAATATACCAATATTCAAACGTAAATTAACGCAACAATAAAAAACCAGCTCTTAAAGAACGCTCAAATTACCCTAATTATCCGAAAAGAAAACGACCATCCAGAACCTTCTTAAGGAATTAAGGGATTAACTTATTTCTTTACCGCTAAATACCATCACGACGGTACGCAAAAAGTACCGCAAAGCCATACGCCTAATAAAAATAAGCCATATAAAGCATAATTAATAATACTGGACCTAATTTTCCGTTTATATTTAAACGAAGGCGTATAATCTTAAAAAAGTTAAAGGCACGTTCGCAACAAAGGACTTTTTAAGCTTTATATCGAAACGGCTCGTACCGGCGTAAGCGAATTCGGAACTTACTAACCTTATACGGGATAATTCGCTTAACAGATCTACCATAACTTTATAAAAGCTTAAGACTTAATTTTCGGCCATATGCCATAAAAACAATTTGCGGACCGAGACCAAAAATTCCGGGATCTTTACCACGCTATCATAAGGATCACCTTCCGAATCGGGAGCAACCCCAAACCCCAGCGCAAATTCTTCACCAAAAAAGCTTATTAATGGCCACAAGTATCCCTATCTTGCTACGTTAAACCAAACCCATAAATAAGAACCTTTCGAATACGCTTTCTTATACTTAACGATTACGAGGATAACCACTTGGAAAATTACCCACCTCAGCTAAAAGAACTAAAAAAGGATCCGCAAATGCTTTAAGTTTAATAAATAAAAAAGGCTTTACGAAAAGCTTATAAAATTCCTTAAATAAAAGGAGTTTATCCGGAATTTTATAAAACGATTAATACCTAATAATAACGGCAATAACAATACGTAATTCGATAATATCATTATAACGTTTATTAATTCTTACATTTTAAAAGCCCTTAATTTTATTCCAGGGATTTATACCACCATCCATTTCGGCAAGCACCTTTTATCCCAATCTATACTAATCGACAACTATAAGGCGAGGTACTTGGTAAATACCAAAAACCTGCTCGTCCCCGGTACCTTTATACCTAACTTTATAGGGCAAATAATAAAAACGGGATCCTCTTCGTTACCGATTAACGGCATAGGGAAAAAGGTAATTAAGGAAATACTGCTGGAAGCTTTTAGGAAGCCACAGCATAACCTTATCCTTAAGGACGTAATAGTAATAAAAGGTTTTTACGTTAACATTATTTCGAAAGCTTTATTAAAAAAAGCCGGGATTTGATATTACGGTTTGGACTATTTTTTTAAAAAGGGAGAAATTAATAAAAGTGTTATTCTTAGGAAGTTTATTTAAGTATATAACTTAACTTTCCTTAAATATAAACCGCTTTCTTTTATTTAAGCAACTTATTAATAATTCCGTAAAGTCCGGCAGGTATTCTGATATTTCCGATAATTAAAAAAAAAAGGGAGGCCGTAAAAGCGATTAAAGGATTCCCTACGTTTTCGCAAAAAAATAAAGAAACTTTAATACCTTAAGTTTAAGCACTTAAGATCCAAAGCGTTAAAAGCGTTCGTTAAGAACGCCAGGAACGTTATTATCGAAGGGACGAAACGTTTGGAATATAAGAGCTATACTTGCACGCACGCCTCCGAAATGATCTTAAAACGCTCGCCCAAAAGCCGAACTTCCAGACCCTTCTGGCATATTATATGGGATTATTTCGACTATCCTATAGGGTTCGATAGCTCTAGGTGGCTCTTAATAATAAAAAACGAATATAATAAAAGGTTCTTCGTTTTTTTAACAGCCGATCGTTTAAAAAAACGACATTCCGTTTTATCAAGGACTTCGAATATTAAGTACGTAAGTAATATAAATTTCCCATTTGCAAAATTAAGCAGGATAATAATATTGGGACGATCGTAATAAACGGACTTACGAATTATTAAACATAATATATTAAGGAAGGAATCGAGCTTAAAATAGCTCCCCCATATATTAAAAAACCTATGGGGGGAAGCGAACGAATAGGCCAAAAGCTAATTAATAAAGCTTTTCGAATAAGGCTAAAAACAAACCTCCTTAAGGATTTCTGGCCTAAAGCAGTAAAGGCTGCAGCATGGTTATATAATATAAGCCCGAATTACGCGTACGATTTGTTATTTGTGACGGCTAAGGGGTTTAACCAACTATTAAACCTAGTCGTACGGTTTATGTTGGCAGTAGTGCCGTGGGAAACTAAGCAATGATACGTTCAATAGTTACGTCTGATAATAGCAGATTGTTAAGGGTAATCTAGGTAACCAAGTTGTATTACAAGCTGGTAATCTATCTAAGTTATGGTAAGAGCGAATGTATATATCTTCACCTTGGCTTAAGGTGCTTAAGCGATTCGAACCCTTAAGTTCGTTTGGCCCCTTAAATCCGTATGGCAGCTTAAGGAGCTTAAGGGGTTTGGCCCTTTAAGTCTTTTAAGTTAGTTACGTAATTTCTTGCCTTAAGTTAAGATTAACTCTCTTAAAAAGTCCGACCGTTTATATTATAGCTAAGACCGTTAGGTTATAATACGATTTTTCCCTTTTAGGATCTTTACCTTTAAAGATTAATTTGTTTATCCATTAATTTTGATAAATAACTTTTCTTTCTTTATACTTATGATATCGGGTCGAATTAAAAAACGTCGCTTTCGTTAACGTACTAACGCTTTAATTCTTTCAGAACGTATTAGTCGTTTTGGTTTTATTATACCTTTTTGTTCTCGTTATAAAAAGGAAGGTACGGACTATAAGGTCGTTCGTAGTTCCGTAAAGTGCGTACGATATGTTCGTTATGGCGGTCCGTATAATGTTTTCGGGCCCTCAAAACTGGAATACCAAAAACTTCTTAACGAAAAGGATCGTTTAGAGCGTAAGAAAAAGCAAGCTCGGGAAACGTTACGGGCTGTTACGAACAAGCTTAACCGTTTATAAAAATAAAAACGACTTTTTCGTTAACGGGGTATTAAAATGCTTCGTCGTAGTATTAAAAGTACGAAGGTTATAAAGAAGTTCGAGCGGTTAAAAAAGGAACGGAAATAGTTAAAGGCGGCGATCGCCGCGGTTACGTTAAGCCAGGTCGCAGATCCGGTCGATTAGTTTGAACCTATTAATTAGTCGATTACTGACTAGGGTGCACCCGTAGTTACTAATAAAACCTCCTTAATAAACGTTAGGCGTTCATAAGGTTCTTGGCGGGTTTCCAGGTATTTTCGGAATCTGGGTAATTTTTCTATTTAATCAGATATTCGGTAAGTCCGTTTTTTTTCGTATGTTTAGGATTTTCTTTGCTTCGTATATTGGTATATTTTCTTTTGCCTTTTTTTTATATCCTATGTTAACTTTAATAGTATCTGCTATTAATTCAAATAAGGAAATATAAAAAACTGGATAAAGTTTAACTTTAAAGGGTAATTTTAATTAGTAATTATTTTTAAATTTTTTTTTGATAATTTTATATAATCCGATATATTTAAAGTTAAGTTTTTTATTTAATCGCTTGGTTTAAATATTTTTAGTAACTAAATAAACCATTTTTCCTTCCCGAAAAGTTGGTCCCTTTAACCTTTTTTGGTTATAATATTTTTTTATTTAATTACGTACGAATTTAAGTTTTGTTTTTATTTTTATATATAATTATTTAAATTGTTTTAATATAAGGATTACTTTAACGTTAATAAGGTTTTCGCGTATATCTTTATAAACTTTTGGTATAAAATTAAAGTTGGCGTTTACTGGAATTATCTTGGTGCTTTCGTAATAACTGGTATTATAAGTTAATTAGGTAATAAGTAACTTTTGGACTTAATCGTTTTGTTCGTAATTAATGTAGCATTATAAGTAAATTTTTAGTATTTGGTTAATTTTTTCCGTTTATCCGTCTGTTTAAAGTTTAAATACGTTGAATAATTTGTGATTTAAGCCTAATTAGGCCATAAATCTTTACCAAAACTTTAAAATAAATATTATTCCTTTATTTAAAATAATTTCCGTTAGTAATCCGTATACTTTTAAGATATGTTTTAAAAAGATATAAGCCAATTATTTTACGTTTATATCTTTATTATATGGTAGGAAATAAAAAAATTTAATAAATCGGTTAACGATTACGAAAATATTATCGTAATATATGCTTATAACTAGGTTTTCTAAAAATGGAAGTTTGGTAATAAAGTCGAAAATAACTAAATCCTATAATCATTTTGCGATTAATAATGGTTATAATTTTCCGTATGGCTTGTGTCGTCGAGCTTTTGCCATATTGCAGATATAACATTATTATCGTACTTTCTTTATTATTAATTTTATTTTAGGAAAGTAATAAATGCGTTATAATCGCTTTAGGGTTTTATGGATCCCTAGGTATCCGTATAACTGATGCTCGTATATGTCTTTTACTAATATTTTTTGGTATTCTTTTAGGATTTGTATTTTTTTTATTTTCTAATCCTTAAGTAAGTTATCGTTATATTCCTGGATTTTTTGGTATAAATTAAAGAATGCTATTCTAATTATTGCTATCTGTTATAATTGCAGGTATCCTTTTAGCGTAATATCGAAAATCTGGTAATTAACCTTAATTACCTTCTTTTCGAAGTTTGGTTTTCGATTAAGTACGTTTACTTTGCCATTCTTTAATCCCTTTTAATAAATAATAACAAAGTCGTATTCTGCTAATTTTTTAGCGTAACGTAATTATCGTTTTATAAGTTCTTTAGTAATAATAAAGCGTATAAAATTCTTATGATCGGTATATACCTTAACCTAATAAAAGTTTTCCTTAAGATAATATCTAAATTTTCGAAAGACTTTAACGATAACTATAAATTTTTTATTAAAAATGGCATAATTTAACTTTGCTTTTTTTAATTTATAAAAGTAAAAAGCAATAAAATATAAATGGCCTTAATTATTGCGGTATTTTGTTATTACGTTTAAAGCATAATCCGAAACGTCGGTTTTAAGCTTAATTAAGCGGCTTAAGTTATATATAATTAATACTGGCTCGCTGGTAATCGCATTTTTGATTTTTTGGAAAGCTGTTTTTGTTTTTATCGACCAAAAAAACTTATTTCTTTTTCTTATTAGGTTGGATAATAATATAATTATTTTGCTAAAGTTTCGAATAAACTTTCTGTAATAATTAGCGAATCCGAAAAAAGCTTATATTTCCTTAACTGTAATGGGCGTTTCCTATTTCTATACTGCAACGATTTTTTTAAGGTCCATCTTAATATATCCTGGGGTGATAATATATCTTAAAAATTCCACTTTTTACGTATGGAACTGGCTTTTCTTATTATTAATTAGGAGGTTAACGTTTTATAAGGCTTAAAAAACTGTATAAACGTATCCTATATGTTCCTTTTTGTTTTTCGAATAAATGAGAATGTCGTCGAGGTAACAAATAACGAAAATGTTTAAGTACTTTCTAAGTACATAATTAACCATTCGTTAAAAGATTATTAATACGTTCGTAAATCCGAAAGGCATAACGAAGTACTTAAAAAGTCCGTATTTCGTTTTAAAGGTTATTTTTTATTCGTATCCTGGCTTAATGCAAATCTAATTATATCCTTTTTTAAGGTTTAAATTTATAAATTAATTAACTTTATAAAGGCGATCCTTTATTTCGTTAATTAAAGGTAACGGTATTTTATTTTTAATCGTAATGTCATTTAGTTACTTATAATCGATAACTAAACGTAACTTTCCGTTCTTCCTTAGTACGAAAAATATAAGGTATCCAGCTGATAAATTAAAACGTTATATATAACCTTTCCGAAGCTTATTTTCAAGGTATTCGCGTAATACCTATAGTTTTATCTTATTAAGGTTATAAATTGGATAAAATCTAATCGATATCCCGTTTTTAAAGATTATCTCGTGGTCCTATTCGCTATGTTCTAATAGTTTCGTCTTAAGTTCCTTACGAAATAGTCGTTCATATTTATGGTACTATAAAAGTACGTTAGCTATAATCTCTAACTTTGGGAATTAATATTATAGGTAATCGTCTATTTTTCGCAACTTTATTCTAATAATAACGATAATACGTCGTATCCTTTTGTAATACCCTTATTTTTTTTTATGTTTTGTTCCTATAGGTAGTAAGGTTTTTGTTGTATCCTTATGCCTATATTCGTTATTATCTTCGATCGAATATTAAAATCTTTTCATATCTTGTTATTTTTTATCAAGTAAATGTAAAACGAATTTTACCTGGCCAATTATCTAATCGATTAAAGGGTTATACTAGTATAACCATAATTTTTCGAAGATTATATCGTAATTCCTTATTAAAACGATATCAAAGTTTGCTATTTAGTTTCGTTTATTAATAAAAATTTCAAAGTAATTAATTTCGCGGCTGATTTTTCCGTTATCGTAGGCGAATACCTAACCTTTTGCGTTTTCGGTAATATAAGATTCCATCTTTTCTTTCCATGGTAATCGAAGTCGGTTAACCATATTTGGCATAATATAGTTACCTCCTATTGCTCCGCAATTTACAAATACGGTAAACCAATATATCCCAATCCGTACTTGCAGGATAATAAGGTCGTTCTTGGCTCCTATCGTCACGTTTAAAGCCCTTTTGGGAAGCTTTTGCTGGCTTTTCCGGATCTTATCATCCTGCAACTTTCCTACAGGTGGCGTTCGTCTTTTAACTTATCCTTTAACGCCTTAATACGTTCCTGATTTTATGCGTTAAAGGTTTTCAGTTACTTTAATTATCTTTCCTATCGGCGTAAGGTAATTTCGAATAAAAGGATTTACGTCTGGAAGTTTTTTTTGGTAATATATTCTGGTTTGGGGGTTTTTTGTCCCTCCTGTCGTACTTAAAACTGGGCGTTATATTACCTTATTTTTTTATTCCTTTTTTTTATTTCGTATTTAATTTCTTGCTACTTTTCCGAGTTATTCGTAAAGGTTAAGCGAAAGTTTAAATTGTTAACTATTTCCAATAATGCTTTTATAACTATCTGGTAGGTCTACTTTTTTTTTGTCTTGTAATCGTACCAACCGTAATGGCATATAGGGTTTTCGTTAGGGCAACTTTTTTTTTCGAACCAGCTCGTTACGGCTATAATGATATTAATGGTATTTTTTAAGGCGAACGCCCTTAAATATCTGTATTATCGTTAATCCCTAAGGTTTTTCCCGATTTAATTGTAAAAGTTAAATCCCTGGTTATATATTCGTATAAGGCGTATTTCGATATACCGTTTTCTTTCCATATGTCTTAAGTAATGGGTACGCTTATATTAAATAACATGAAGTTTCCCATATCGGTCTGGTTATCCTGGTAACAGGTTCTTATCCTATCCTTAATACTTCTTAATCCATACGTTAAGTTCTAACTGCTCGTACCGCTGTCGCCGTTTTTTTTAGAAACAAAAAAATAATTTATCCTTTAAAAGCTTCTTTTATCCGTCGTGCTCCTTTAACCATTAGGCTATTATAAATCCTGTAACAGGGGTTCGCTATTTTTAAATAGCTACTTAAAATAGCTTTTTTACTTTCCGTAATCCCTATTGTACTTCCTTAAAAGGATTATGGTTATCCTTAATCCTGATTATGTTAATTAATCTGTTATCGTTTTCTTAATTATTTCGAAAAGGTTCTTAAGGAATTGGTATCTAGGTATTTTATCGTGGCTTTTTGGGCGCCTTATATTAATAAACCTTATATCCCATCTTATTATAATTGAAACATTTGATGGTACGAAGATTGCGTTATTATACCGCGCCTAATTTTATAGGTCCTGGTACCGTTTTATGGGATATATTAGTTCCTTATAAGGTACTGGTATTAAAGGGATACCTTGGCTTGTTATTTTATCGGTCCTTAAAGTATCAAGTTTTTTAAGCGTATTGCTGGTCGTCGATTTTAACTACCATGGCGATATAATCTATTAACTTCTCGGGACGTTCGTTTTTAAATAATTCTTTCTGTACCTCCTTTTTTAGGCCGTCAAAAAATATGGCCATTAATACCTTTTATTCCCAATTAATCTTTAAAGCCAGTTAAATAAAGGAGTTACCGTATCCAGAAGCTAATCTTTTTTACTTCAAATCCTTAATCTTCTTCTTAACCTTGATCTTCTCGTCTATTATTCCGAATACCTTTTTTAACTTTTCCTTAAATTTTTCGTAATCGTTATAGATAACTACTATTTCTACGGACCTCTGCTGGGAAGGTTTGGTAACCTACTTACGTAAGGTAAATTCAAACTAAGTAACTGCGTTTCCGGTTAACTATCTTACGGCGAACTAGACTCGAAAGGTAGGCGTTACGAATCTAATAAGGAAATACTTAAAGTAGGCACGGCATTCCGTAAGGAATTATTATAACTTGGTGGTAATTCCGTCGAAAGGGGTAGGTTTAGTAAGTTTTAAAACCTTTCCGGACTTTTTGCCGTAAGTCGTTTATGTAGGTTACGCTAGCTGGACTGGCTGATCCGGCTAATCGGGCTGCTTTATGCTTACTTATCTCGTTAGCTCGACCCTTTAAGCTTTTAATTACTCGCGAATTTCCTTAAAGGTATTAATAAGCTCGATTTTGTCGTTAGTAAGCTGCGTAACCGCGTTAGTTAACTAGTCGAATTTACGTAAGGCTTCTTCTTAAAAAAGATTAGGTCGAATCTTTTCGTTATCGGAATCCATAAAGTTATCCTCGGGTACTTAAAAAATTTTCTTAAAAGCGGGTTACTTATTAAATAACATCGTATTAAGGGTATTGCTTAAAGTTTAATAACATTACTAAATAAAAGCTTATAACGTATAACGGCTAAAGGGTTTAATTAACTATTAAACCTAGTCGTACGGTTTATGTTAACAGTAATCACCTTTCCTTCTATATTTCATCCGTGCGTTTAAAGCTGTTAGTGCTTAAACGTACATCACATTTAATTTTTTAACTCTTAACGCTTTTGGCGATTTCGCCACTAGCTAAGCCAAAAACATTAAGGCTAAAATCTCGCGATCGCTGGCAACCACCAGCAATCGACGGAGATGGAAGCCCTTACTATATCATAGCAGCCAATTAGGGTTCCTAACGACATGGCTTAATATATTTAACAACCTGAACCATTTATTCCTTTAAACTTCGTATAGTTATAACAAAACAAAAAAAAGAAACTTGCTAATATCCAGGTTTTTCCGGTAATAAACCTTACTAACGGAAAGGCCGCTAATTAACCTTAATCCGACATTACGATTTCAGCTATTATCTTCCGACTTAACGAAATAAAACGATAAGTTTAAGTTAAAAAATAAGTTATTAAAAACTTAACTAAATACCTGGATTCGTTCGTTAGAAATTATAAAGGTAATTACCAAACGGATTATAAGGTAAAAGCAAAATTTCTTATCGAAATATTTATTAATTACTTTAATACGGCGGTTTTTTCGACCTTTAATAAAACGCTTTACGCCTTTATACGGCTGCTAAACTTACAGCTAACTAATTCGGAAACGAAAAATAAACAAATCTCCTAAGCTAATATAACCAAATCGGGATATAATTCCAACCCGAATGGCGGTATAAAAATCGCCAAATCGATTACCAAAACCAACTTTACCGCATCCTGGTTTTTTAATAAAGAAAATAATAAAATCTTAATCCGTTTAAGCGAAAAACGGCGGACCCATAAAAAGCAGCCCTTTACGCTAAAAACTATTATATATAAGGAATTCGAAAACCTAGGGTTATAACTGCCGGACATTCCGAACATTACGGCCACGAATACGGGTTAATTTATTAAATTAACTACTAAACAAGTCCGGGATATACTTTTCGAACCGGACGTAAAATAACGCCTAAGTAAAATTATAAACGCCGATAATATTTAAATGCCGGAATAATAATATACTTATACGGTACCGAACGTACCGCATACTTTTCCGGATTATATTAACCCGGAACGTATTATTAATACGCAAAACGTTATTTATAATAAAGTTTACGTACAAATCAAATATCGGCCTATAAGCTGCAAACTGTTAAGGTACGGGCTTAACCCTATAACTGGCCGCAAAACCTGGATAATATTTTTTCTAACTTTAATTAAGTCCTTTAGGCTTTTTGATATTAACGGATAATCCAGATTAATAACCAAAAAACCGGTAGCCGAATTACATAACCCAAGATACCAAAAGTACTGCATCAAAGGACGGTACTAACGGATTACGCGGTACAATAATTACGAAAATAAGCTAAACCAGCACCCGAAAAGCAAATATAACCGGCCCCCCAAATATACGAACTATTAAGGTCCTTTCCAGGCAGGATACGAAAATTACGCGGCCGCCCCTAAGCGAGTTAAAAAATAACTGGTACGGCTAACAAAGAACGAACTAAAAAACGTCCGGAAAGCGAAAGCCAAAAGATACAGAAAGGAAAACACTTTATTAAAACAAAAACAGGCCACGGAAAACGGGGAACCACCTTAACCCACGGCAAAGGAACCCGATAGGCCGCAACCGAGCCAGGCAGCCAGCGGCAGAAAAAGGACCCATAACGGAACGACCTTTATAAGGTCCAGGCCTATTTATATACCTTTAAAAACGTGCAACTCCGGATCAAGGCCAACTGCAACGTTAAAATTAACGAATATTAAAGGTAACGGTAACGTTAAAATATTTATCGAAATAATTACTAAAAATCGCTTACCCCGCCTTAAGGTACGAAATACCGCAATAACTAACATTAACCAACGTAATTTACGCTTACGCCTAGCCGTAAAAACCAAAATAACGAATACCCAAACCACCTCCCCCATATAATAACGGAAAATAAACAGGAATAAGGGCGCCGGCGGCGCCGTACGGATAAAGGCGAACCACCGAAATTACGTAACCTGCACGTAGCTTAATACAACACTCGCAATACCTTAACATCACATATTACCCTACTAAAGTTATGCTAAGCTTAAGGTATAAATATAATCCAAATTTAAAAACCCTAAGCAAAAGGAAATACGAAAACATAAAATTATCCGGGATTTAACTCTTACGTACTAATAAATAACTAAACGAACGAAAAAAAAAAGCCCCGGGTTATAACCTACGTTAAAAAAGGACGCCACCTAACGGTATAACAACGATAACCGGTTTACTTTCGAAATTTGCTATAATTAAATGTTAATAAGTACCCTATATTTAATACGTACCGAAAACCCCATACGGACGTAACGGTTAATTACATTACCAGCCTAATACTACCGGATAACTACTTAATAAAAAGTAATTAAAATATATGGCATCCGTATTTCGAATTAAGGGTCGAAAAAAGGAATAAAAGGAAAAATATCGTATAATAACTTATTACCAACGGGATGGTTTATATAGGCATACCCGGTAAGCTTACGCATAAAGCGGAACACGTATTAAACCTTATTTTTTCCAATATCCCCTTTACGGAAACTTCCGTATACGACGACCTTAATTCCGGATCGGATTATTTTACGCTTTTAATAATTATCCCGGATAAAAGCAAAAAAAAATAAAAATAATACCGATTACGGATGTTAAAACCGAACCTAAACAGGTTCGCGGACCTGATCGTAACGGACGCAGCCTCCCTGCCGGATATAAGCCCGGTAACTTCGCCGGAAAAACTGGATTCCCGGGTAAAAGTTATTATTTCGGTTTTCTAGTTAACGATAAAAGTAATAAGTAAGCCGGCAATAAACCAAGGATACCGGGCGCCATAATAAACGTAAAATTGCCAAAACGTTTACCGTACCTATAAAAATTCGGAAATATACAGATAATTTACGGACCAGGGTAACCCGGATCGAAGCTATATAAACGAATATCGGCAATTCTTATCGGTTATCCGTAAGGCTAAAAAAGATTATTAGCAAAAAGTTACCAAAACGGCTTTTACGAACGATAAACTTTATAAAATTATTAACTGGCATAAGCTTAGGTCCAGGCTAAAATTCCTATCGTTACGGATAAGAAATAAAGTTATAAAAAATACATTTGGTAAGGCTAAAGCTTTACGTACGGAAATCCTGGAACGATTTTTAACAAACGATAATTTAGATTATAACCTTTTGGAAAATATGGATTAACGGAACGGCCAGTTACTTTGGGATATTACGGTAACATTTAAGGAAGCCGAAGTTTATATTATAAGGGTATCGAGCATTTTACCCGGGATAAACGGCGTTACGGTTAGGTTTTTAAAGGCTGGCTGGAAGTTGGTTAAATGGTACGTTAAGGATGTTTTTAAAAATATGTTACGATTTACATATTTCCCGGCCGCCTGGCGGAACGCCGAGGTATCGATAATACCTAAGGTAGGGAAAAGGAATAAGGAGTCGCCGAGGTCTTGGCGGCCCATAACCCTACTTTCCTACCTCGGCAAAAAGCTAAAAAGGGTAATAGTAAAGCGGTTAACGTAAATCGCCCTAATAAATAATATCCTTAACCTATAATACGGTAAGGCGTTATTTAAGTAATTAACGATAGATTTGGTAACGTCTTTCGTGCATAATGCAAAATAAGCATTCGTAACCAAACGAAAGGTCTCCATAATTACGATAAACGTACAAAAAACGTTCGATGCCCTATTATAAAGACGCTTACTGGAAAGAATAAAACGCCAAGGTTGGCCGCTGCCGGTGCTCCGTTTTACGGAGTCCTTCTTATCGGATAGGAAAATCCGGGTACGGCTCGAATTCAAAACGACGGGTTATAGCCGGATCCGATACGATACACCTTAAGGTTCCCCATTTTCCCCGGTATTATACATATTATACCTTGCAAAACTTTTATAACAAAACCGGACCTTAAAATTCGGTTATGCGGACGACTTATATCTATACAGAACGTTTAAAACATTTAACAAAAACGCATAACTTCTAGCTCGGGACGTATAGCAGGTATTATAATAAAGTAAAAAAAACCGGGTTTATTTCGCCCCAAAAAAGTGCGAATTATTACATATCACCAAAATACGGAAGGAACACGACCCGTCGGTAGTAATCGACGACAATTTCATAATCCACCCGGTAAAAAAACCGGAGGATAGCAACAAAGCGCTAGCACTTAGGTAACTTGGGGTATGGTTCGATAAAAAGTTAACATTTAAGTAACACGTTTCAGAAAAAACAGGTAAAACAATACAATTTGCCCAGCATATACGGCACCTAATAAATACGAAATACGGGCCCCCGGCGTCCGGATTACGGAAAGTTATAATTACCTATATTATTCCTACGGTATTATACGGCGCAAAAACGTGGTACGGAAAATGCACCAAACAAATAAGGAAAAATAAAGTTAACGCTAAGGTAAGCTGGCACGTAAAAAAAGTCCAACGGGCTTTTACCCTAGCTACTAAAGCTATCCTGCCAATATGGAAAATAACACCTACGGACGTCCTATATCGTAATTCGGGATTGCCGACGGCATAAATAATCCTAAACCTCGTATTATGAAAATTTACGTATAAGCTCCGAACTGTCGACAAAAAGCACCCCTTAACCCAAAAAACCGAACTAATTAAAATTATTAAAGGACGTAAAGTAAGGGGTTTATAAAATCCCAAAACCAAGGTATAAATAACGGTACGGATATTACCACCCGTATAACAACCTATCCTAATCCCCCCCAGATATTTACCTGGTTCAAAAAAGGACCTTATATAAGGACTTACTAAAAAGGAAACTGCCGCAACTTTCGAGGCCTAATATACGGCTTTGCCACCGGAAAACGTTATCGTCTTTTCGAACGGCTCGCAAAATAAAACGGAAATCGGTTACGGCTTTGCGGTTTACCAAAATAAGCGATTTCTCGGTACGGGATGCGAACGCCTAAACCCTTACTTTATTATTTTCGATACGGAAATAATAAAAGCTTGGAAAAAATTAAAGTACGTCGTTATGGAATTACCGAAAATCAACCGGAAGCAAATATAAGTCTACCTGGATAATACGAAAACAATTTAAGGGATTAAGGCGAATACTATTATATCCTCCTAATAAGCATACCTAAAATTTTACGCAGCAGCAAATACGCATAACGTCGGGGTATATTAAAATCCAGGATATTATAACGTAAAAAAAAACGAATTGGCGGATAAATTAACGAAAGCGGGCTTAAAACTAAAAAACGTTAATAACGATTATATAGTTACAACTTACGGAATTAAGTCCAGGGTAAGGCTACGAAATAAAACGTAGCAAAAAACGTAATAAAAAGTAGCTTTTACTAAACTTTCATAACGCTATAAAGCTTAAAAACTAAAGTATCATTTACGTTACCCCGATAAGTTAAAATATTTAATAAGGCCGGCTTTTTATCATTATTTAACGTTCCGTACGGGGCATGGAAACTTTACTTAATACTACCGGAAGTTTAAACACGACGACGCCGAACTATATTATACTTACGGTAAGTTTAAAGCACCTAAATATCTAGTTTATTGCAAAAAAGCGGACGCCTTTTTCGAAAATTAACCATTAAAGCCGAAAACGCGTTCATAAAAACCTAAAGATAAAGCTCGTTACCTAAGGGAGCTTATAAACAACCTAATCGCCTTTAAGGATTATATCGGGGTTATAAGGTTCTTCGGGGATATCTATACGCGAAAGGACCGGAACGGGGCTACATTAAAGCCGTTACCGGATATCGCTCCAAACGAAGCGATTACTTTATAACGGCAAAGGTTATTTAAAGCCCTGGTAATTTTCTTTAATTTAGATATAAGGGATTCGGCGGATATTTTTGGGCGTTTTTAAAAAAGTTAAAAAAAGCGGGGGAAAAGGATGATTTTACACCCATTAATACGCCTAAGCGCGTAATATATGGTAGACAGCCAGCTGACATACCTAGTTATCACAACCATAATTCGGGCTCTGGCCTTCGAAAACTCCCGCTAAAGGAAAGGGGAAAACGCTAGGTACTGCCCTTATACGGAGGAGGGAGGATACAGCTTAATACGCTAGAAACGGCGACGCGTCTACGGACAAGAACTGCTAAATAGGTTTACACTTATAAATAAGTTAGTTAGAAATAGCTTCACCCAGCTTAGCACGCCCTATATGCCCTAAGGGAGGCTCTGGGACGGCCGCTATGCGGCTTAACCCCCCGGCGTTAAATACTACAAAAAAAAA
>QJNU01000826.1:0-27922 GCA_004154915.1 Monosporascus ibericus | reverse complement strand
GATGGCGGCGAGAGGTGTGAACGTGTGAGTGCTGGTAGCAGCAACAACAACAACAACAACAACAACAACAACAACAACAACAACAACAACAACAACAACAACAACAACAACAACGGCGGCGGCGGCAATAACAACAATGGTGGAAACAATAACAATAGCGGAAACGACAACAACAATGACGGAAAAAACCACAACAATGGCGGAAACAATGCCAACGATGACAACTGCGGATTTCCCAATGGTCCCGATTGTATCTCTCTGGGCCAGGGGGCCAGCGGACTGGAGCAATTCGCTGACGATGGGTGCTGCCTATTGCCCTTCCGCTGCAGCAATGGCGACGGCGGCGAGAGGTGCGAGCGCGTGGCTGTTCGGAGCAACAACAAGGCCCGCCTCCGCAGGGTGCCAAGAGGGTTTCGCATCAGTCGGAAGAACTGATGTGTTGATGGGTGGATGACACGAGTGGGAGGATGCAGCAGGAGTTTCCCTAGCGGGATGCCTAGAAATCATGCCCACCATCTCGACGCGAGGGACAAGAGGGTTAGGCCCCCCGCGGTTCAATTGATCACCAGAAAAGCGTAGCCTACCGTTTACTTCTGGCCCTGGTTAAGGACGTGAACACGTCTATTTGGACCAACCACTCGTAAAAGTGGGAATCATCTGGAGGTTTCAACTTGGGAAGACGTGAATTTTATTCACGCGAGTCAAATACAAGTGGATTTGTCGCCTCACATTATGCAGAACAAACGAGCGCTATAACTCCCTTATCAAGCCTCGAGAATGGCTAATAGTGGCCTTTTGCGATGTCCGAACCGTGGTCGAAAGTGACTAGAGACTCGTCCGTTAACGACTGCGTTAAGGAGAACAAAACTCAGGCACAATCCCGCTGATAACTGCTACTGGCCAGGCAATTAGATTATGGGTAAAGCCATTATCTTCGCGGTCTGGGACTCCGAGCGGCCGATGATTACAATGGTAAGACGAAAGTGGCCTTCCGGCCCTTTCTCTTACCCTTCCTGGAATCTCTGAACCGTCTAACCGACAAGTTTGTTCTAGCTGCCGTGGCGCATAGCGGCTTTAGACTGTTGGACAACTTAGGGGCAAAACTATTGGTTAGAGCATCGAATTCTTAAAAGAAGTCGGATGCACCAGGAAGGAAAATGCCTCACTGTCCGGGACGCGTTCGTAGTCTGTCCAGGATCTGGTTTTCAGTAGTTTTCTAATCACGCCCAGTCTTTCTCGTATGATGTCAATGCTAAGGTGGTCCGGGGGGTTCAGGCTGCGATAGGCTCGGTAACGGCAGTCCCCTATAGACATAAACATGGTCAGCTGTCAGACCCAGCTGAAGGTGATCAAACAGCTGGGCCTTGGCTTGGTTTGATCAACTCCTGAAGGGAGCTTACTTTATGCGTTCTGATACAGTTTTCTCTCAGCCGCAGCTGTTTTTATGTGTATTTAAGGAGGCTTTGCTACCCTCTGTATTTAGATAGGACCTCTTAGAGGTTAACCTGATAATAGCTTCTTTAGCCATATATGCTTTAGTGTGTAATGTCAGGGTCTTATAGTTATAAGCCCGGTCCGCACTTCTTGTTAGTTGTGCTTTGATACACTTTGTTATATACGTTGTATACGTCGCTTTGAGGCTATTCGGATCTTCGCCGTCGCTTCCGCAGTAACTTTGTAACCTACTGCCGCCCTTCATAAAAGAGTCCTAGCCGCTATTCCTGTTACCTTAACCCACCTATCTTTCCTGCATCACGATTGAAGCCATAGTTCCTTCCCCGTTAATAAACCCTAATGAAACTTTAGGACGCCTTAGGGCGTTCCTTTTTAAGAAAGGGACCCTTAGAAAGTATGATACTTTCGAATTCTACGTTAGCTCGAAAGCTGGCATGCTATGGGAATATATTAACCCTAACATAACCCGCGTACCAGCGTTAGTGAAAAAACCGATTTATCCGATCGTTAAAAATTTCGATAATAACGCTTCTAATAAATTAAACCTTAATCCAAAAGCAGATACGAAGTTCTAAAAGGCGTTAAAAGTCTTTAATCGATAACAAACCTTTTTTATAGCTTAAAAAAAGGCGTTCGCCGAAGTTAATACTTTCCTTAACTAATCCGTTTATCTTAATTATTATTAGGTATACTGGAAAAAAACCATATTTCGAAATAAATTATTAACCTCAAAAAGTAAGTTTAAGCCTAGCAACAACGTTCGGATTTACGAGGTCGACGTTTAATATAAGGAAACGTTAAAAACTAACAGAATTTAAATAAATATATAACTTTCCAAGTATTAAAAAATGTATATTAAAGTCGAAAAACTTTAAATCCCGGTTATCGCAGGATTTTATGGCTACCTTAATTTCCTTAAAGCTATAAACGCTTTTTTACCCAACTTCTTTATTACCCAAATTATTACGGTAGAAAAAGCCATGTTCGACGGTAGGGACGTTACCGAGCTACCGTTAGTACAAAAGTTCGTAAAACGCTTCCGCAACCATATAAGGTTACGGAAGGCCTAAAACGTTATTACCGAACAATTATTACGAAAAGCGTTCGGTATCATCCTTAACGGAAAAACCCCTAATTAAACGGGGCCCTTTTAAAATATTTCGAATAACAATAACCGGAATAATAACCAAAACGGTAATTGGAATAATTTTTAACCCCCGCGAACGTATATCTGCGGAAATATTCATTTTTTAAAAAAAAATGCCCTTATATATACTTAAAAATTAAGGTTAATAAGTAAACTGAAAACCCCGAGGTTAAAAAAAAGGTAAATAAATATATCGCGAACAAAATTAACGCTTTAAGGGTAATTATTAAGCATGTTAGGAAAAAATCGAAATTATAAATTCCTTAATTAATTTTTACTTTTTTTATTAAAGGGTTTCCTTTATTTATAAACCCTTAAGTTAATAACGTTATTACCGGATATAGTTTTAAAAGGTTTACGTTATTAAATATATGTTTAAATTTCCATATTAAAAACCGGAAAGTTAACTTTATCGATTTATATTTTTTTATAATAGGCGGAAGGTTTTTAGTTAAAAGGAAGTATTTAAATATCTTAAGCGAAAAAACGCGAAAGATCGCATTTATTACTCCAAACGGCAAAATTAACGCTTTTTTCTTAAAAAATTACCTTTATGTCCTTAAAATACATACCAACCTAACTTTATATAAGTTATTTTAATAAGTTGGGATTTATTAAAACCACGAAACCGACGTCGTATATCATAAAAAGTTACGGACGTCGAAAACGGAAATAACAAAAATTTAATAAATCGAACGTTAGCCCGTTATTTATTACGTTAAGGTAACCCCGGAAAATAATAACGACGATATTATCCCTTTAATAATTTTTATAACGACTTAAAAGCTTAACGGGTTAGTTTTAAAAAACGAAAGTAACCTTAAGGATAAAATTATCCTCGAAAGCGAAAACGAAAATTTCGTTACGGAACCCTTAATTAAAAAATTCTTTTTTCCGAAATTAAAAAATCTTTACGGAAACGATTTCCGAAGTTTTTTAAAACCTTTAAAAGGAAATGCCACGTTATAGTACCGAAAATTTGCTTATTTAGGCCTTAAGGCTTTAAAGAAGGTAATGCAAATAATTACCGGAATAAAGATTTAGCTACCGTCGAAGATCGACTACCAAGATTACGTTATTAAGAAGGTTCGAAAAAAGGTTTCGCGAAAACCGTAGATTAGGGAACGTAAGCCTTTCGTTACGATATGTATTAATCTTTTCGAATTTAACGACGCCTTTAACGGTCGTACGAAAGCATTAATTATTACTTATCCTATTATCGGAATTAAGATTAGTTATATTATAAAATGGAAAAAATATATGCTTACCGCCCTAATAAACGTAATAATTTTTTTCGAAAGATAGCAATATATTAAAGTTAAAACGATCGTATTAAACGAAAAGACTTTTTTTGAACGGAGGTTCCGAAAATGGCTTTTTAATATAAGGATTTCGTATAAAACGTTACCACCTTATATTAAAAAGCTTATAAACGTTTAAAAACGTGCCGGGGGCGTAATTATTACGAAAATATGTTACCTAATAATTAACAACAACCTTCCTTTTAACTTATGGCCTAAAGTTATTAAAGTAGCTATATATATTACCAATCGTATACCTATTAAAGCTTTAGGCTAGAAGATACTTATTTAAGTTCTAAACGAATAAATTATTAAAAAGGATAAAATACCTATACCCGAAGAAAACCTAAAGGCGAACGTTACGAACGTTATCTTATTTGGATTAAAGGCTTATGTATTTACGGAAATAGTCCGTCGGGAAATAAACCGCTTAAAAAAAATGAACCCTAGGGTATATATCGGCTATCTAGTCGGTTACGTAATTAGCCATATGTACCACGTATAGGTTCCTTCGTAGCAACGTATTATTACCGTTCGCGACGTTACTTTTAACGAAACGAAAAAATATCGAAACGATTAGCCGCAAAAGTTATTAATCGAAATCGCGGAACTAAACGATCAGATCGACAGCATACTTATCCTACCCAAAATAACGACCTTTTTAAGGATTTTAAAAGCTATTTTTAACAGTAACCTTTTAGATATAAGTATTATTAAGGGAATAAATAATATGGTAACGTAAAGTTTATTTATCGAAAACGAAGAACTTATATATAATATTATCGTAATAGCTATAGGTCTTCCTAATTAGGATACTTTACAGGAAGCTAAGGAGGTAGAAACTGACGAAAATCGTAATTCGGAAAAAAAATCCTTTAATTCAACTATTAATAACAATTTCGAAAACGACCCCGATTATTCCCAAAGCAAAACGGATAATTCGGAAAGCGAAAACCCTTTACAGGATTTGCTTATACCAAAGGTTATTTCAAACTTCGAAAATACAGGTTATTAATTGTTACAGGAACAGGGGTTCCTGTCTCTAAGAGACCTGCTTGTCAGGCCTGGTGTGGATCCGTCTCGGGTAAATCACGGACTAAAAGGCTTGGCCTTCTTGGTGATCTAAGTGATCTAAGTGATCTGGACTAGATCATATAGATTACATAGATCCACGACATATTTATTGAAAGATAATTAGATATATAACGAACCGGTTTCCTATATAGATAACATTTACTTAGTTTCGCTTTTTAGCTATTAATCTAAACTTTTAACTAAAGGCAACTGCACCGTTTTTTAATTAAAGGAAAAGTTTTTAAATCTTTTTAACGAACAAACCTTTAGTAAATCATTTTTCGCCTTATTGTTACCTGCAAATCAAAACCCTATTTCGGATACTGCTTATACTTCCAGGTAGATATATAATAAGTTCGTTATATTTTGATAGTTTCTTAATTAATAACCGACGGATGATTTTAAGCCCAGTTAAGCATAAACTTTTTTGAATTTAATAAAAACGATATTACAAAACGACGTTTAAAAGATAAACAGTACACCCGATCCCCGTTATAGGTTAATAAGGGATCAGTAACCGGATTAAATAATTTACCCCCTATCGAAAAAGTTCTTTAACTAATTGATAATATTATGCCTTTTATAACCCGTAACAAAGGAGAACTTTTTTTTTCTTAAACCCAGCAGCTAACCCCGGCTCCAAAAAACATTATTAAAATCCAGGGAGATTCGGAAAAAGAAAAGGAGCTAATGATTCAGGAACTTCAGGACCCGAAGGGAAAGGAAAAAGAGCTTTTTCCTAAAAAGAAAATAAAGATCCTGTTGCGCAAAATCCAAGCCCTAGAAAGAGATAAAGAAAAGAGACCCTAATTTCCCAGAAAAAGTATGGCTCAACTTACCCGAGGAATGGAAGAAAGAACCCTAGTACCCCTATTATTCGGCCCTAATCGGTACCGCGAAACCATTATCCCACCCCTTAATTACTACGGAATGCCGGAAATCAAGGGCTATAAGCCAATTACCCCGAAACTTTATAACGGAATTACAAATATGGAAAGATTTTTCGTCTAAGCTAGGACTTATCTTAAGTTTTACCAAAGCTTCCTAACGGAAAATTATCAAAAAATAATAACCATCTTCCAGCTGCTTACTAAACGAATTTTCTTATAATTCGAGCCCATTATAAAAAACTACCTAAAGAACTACCTTAAGGAATCCTTAAATACTATTAATTACATCTTTAACGATTACCGATACTTTAAGGACCGAATACGAGCTATATTTGGAAACCCAAACAAGAAACAACACGCGGTAAAACAACTATACCTCCTTTACCAAACCAAATCAGCCGCAAAATATACGACGGAATTTAACCGCTTAGCCGCAATTTCCAATCTACCAAAAAGCGCGTTATTTTACCCCTTCTACGATAGCTTAAAACCTTAAGTTAAGGATAAAATATACATAATACTCAAAACGGGATCCTTTAAGGAATATACCGATAAAGTAATTATCGCTAATCGACGTACCTTTAACCGGTACCTCGAAAAAAAAGAAACCAACAAACGAAATAACGATAAAGGCTTTAATAGCCGAACCAAGAAGAACAAAGGCAAACCTCAGAAAAAAGCAAGTACTGCTTCGAAAAAGCCCCAGAAAAACAAATCCAACATCAAATATTTTAACTATAACAAGAAAAGGTATTTTAAAAGCAAGTATTACTCCCTTACAAAAAGGAACTCCAAAAAGGGAAGGATTCCTTAACCCCAGAAAAAAGCCAGAGCGGCTGAACAAAAAACCGATAGTAAGGCAGAAAAGGAAGAAAATAAAGTTAGTTCGACTTCCTTCCAGCCAGAATTTACTATTACCACCACCACTTAAATCCAGAACGACATCCCAAAGTACAAGGATTACCCCATTTATCAAAACTCTAAAGCTAAAGCCTACAAATATCACCCCAAACAGACAGCCTCCAAAATGGCCATAAAGCTAAAATACTCCTGCCATCTTGATACATCTCAATATAAGATGCACGATAAAAACGGTCAATTCCAACCCGACGCCAACAATCATAAACAATTATCCCCGAAGCTCTACAAGCTCCCCGAATGTACGGTACACATCAAACCACAAGAAAACCAGCATAAGTCGTTACATTTCACCGCTTGTTACGTCGACGATTGTCTCGTACATCTCAAAGCCAAAAAAGATAACGACTTTTAGCCTAAATAAAACGAGAAAACACCCACAGAACCAGATAACGAATGCAAATATACAAAAACTCCCCGATAGCCAGAATATCCTAAATCTTGTTACCTACATCCCGAATCAAAACAGAACCAAAAGGCCATATCGTAAGGATATTTATATTATTCCCCGATACTCTGCATCCAACACAAACTCCTAAATATGGGAATACCTCCTTTAAAGGTCTATACTTCTAACCCGATAACTCGAAAAATGCAAAATCAAAAATCGAGCTCAAAAAAAACAGTCATCACCGAATGCAAATATGGCAAAAAAACATGATTCAAATACAAAAACGATCAATACACCAAACACGCTATTCGAAAGGCACGCAAATAGAAACTCTCTCAGGCTAAACACCATCACAAGTCAAAAAACGCCAAAAACCCTCGAAAGTAAGGTATCGAAAAACCCCAATCTACAAAACCTTATGCGAGACGGCAAAAGGACTACGCAACCAAATTAAAATTCCACTTCAATATAAAAACAGCACATTCAAAACCATAATCGACTCAGAAACCGAAGGCAACTTTATCTCTCCCGCGGCAGCAAAAAAACATTAAGTTCCTTAAAGATACAAGCTAAAATCCTATAAGTTACGGACAGTAAACGGAAGCCTATCCAAGTATGAAAATGAACGAATTCTACAAAAAACTGAAAAACTTCCCGTTTGGATCCAAGGACACCAAAAACGGATTTCGTTAAACATTACCGACATTTCCGAACATAACATCATCTTAAAAATACCATGGCTCAAAACCAGCAATCCACATATCAACTGGAAACACCAGACACTTTCCTGGGAAAGCAAAAGAAAGTTACCTAAAAAAGACAAGCAAAAAGTCTACTATATCATCAGAAAAATGCAAGTACCAGATCAAGCCGAAACGGTACCACCTAAATATCGAAGATTCAAAAGATTGTTCAAGGACAAAAAAGATCACGAATTACCGCCACATAGTTAATAAGATCACCGAATACCCATTAAGGAAGGACATCATCCCAAACTTCACAAAATCTACCATATAAACCCTAAAAAGTTAAAAGCCTTATGGAAAACTATTCAACTCAATCTAAAAAAAGGATACATCCGACCCTCTAACTTTCCTACTGGATATCCCGTCCTTATGGTACCAAAAACCAAAAACGGAAAGCAAAAAATTAACAAAAACGGAAACCTAATCTTCAAAAAAGTCATCAACTACAAACAACTTAACGATATCACAATCAAGAATAAATACCCCTTAACCCTCATAAATACACTAAAAGAAAACGTTAGCAAAGCTAAATAATTTACTACACTTAATCTTCGAAATGGTTATTACCGTATCAAAATGGCCCAAAAAAAAAAATAAAAAACGGCATTCAAAACGATATACGGACTTTACAAGTACCGAATAATGCCCATGGGACTTACTAATGCCCCCGCTAATTTCCAACGTCTAATTATAACCACATTACGAAAATTCCTGGATAAGTTCGTATTCGTCTACCTCGACGACATTCTCATCTACTCCGAAACTTTAAAAAAGCACAAATAGTATGTGGCTCAAATATTTAGGACCTTAAATAAGGCGAACATCCGAATCAACCCAGCCAAAAACGTATGGCATACACAAAAGCTAGAATTTCTGGGATATACACTTACCCCCGGCCAAATTCAAATTCAACGCTTTAAAATAAAAGCAGTCAAAAACTGGCCCATCCCTAACAAAACGACCGTTACCGATATCCGGCAAATCCTAGGATTTACGGGATACGTATAAGGCCTAATCAAGGGATACGGAAATATAATCAAACCATTAACGAAACTTACCACCAAAAAGTACGTTAATAAGGAGTTTAAGCTCCTAAAAGATGCAAAAAAGGCATTTTAGATCTTAAAAAACACAATTACCAATGGACCCATAATAAGACTACCTAACGCAGACAAAAAAAAGCGCCTAAAAACAGACGTCTCGGACTACGCACTAGGTGCCGTCCTAAAACAGTTAAAAGATAACGGCAAATAATACCCAGTAACGTATTACTCCAAAGCACTCCGAAATGCAGAACTCAAATACCCGATTTATGACAAAAAATTATTAACGATTATTAACGCTTTTAAGAAATGGGAGCCTTTCCTTAACGGAACCAAAAAACCTTTCAATATTTATTCCGATCACAAAAACCTTACCCGATTTATAAAGGCACAAAAACTGAACAAACGACATAAAACTTAAATAATTTTCCTATCAAGGTTTAACTTCAAAATATATCACATTAAGGAAAAAAAAAACATCCAGGCGGATATTCTTAATCGCAAAGGCGACTATAATTCCAAAGTTCCTAAACGAAACATACAGATGCTATAATACAACAAAAATAGCACTATATAGTTATGCGAAATCCTAAAAAAACCAACCCCCGAACTCTTAACAAGGTTTCGAAACTCCTACGATACAAACGAAAAGAAAAAGGTCCAACAGCTAAAAGGATAGCCAAAAAATCAGCTACTGTACCATGGCAAGATCTACGTTCCCAGGGACCAACAAGAACAATTCGTAAAGGAATTTCACGAAAACCTACTACATAAACACCAAGAAATCTTCAAAACCACCAGACGGCTACAGGAAAAGTATAACTTCCCAAAACTACGCCGAATAATCAAAAAGGTTATCAAAAACTGCAACATCTGCAACAAAGCTAAGGCAGCGCGCCATAAGCCCTATGGGCTGCTGCAACCTATTGATATTCCTGACAAGGTATGGAACACCATAACTTGGAACTTTATCACCAGCCTTTCTTTATCTAAGGACCTAATTACTAAAGTCGAATACGACGGAGTCTGGGTGATCATTAACAGACTTACCAAATATAAGTACTTCCTACCCTTTAAAAAAACTACAACGGCAAAACAACTAACCTATGCATTTATCCGACATTACCTTAACAAACATAAAGTACTAGAAAAAATTATTTCTAATCGAAATAAACTTTTCATATCCAAATTTAACACCAGCTTTTTCAAACAAATAGGCGCTAAGCTTAAGTTTTTAACAGCTTATCACCCCTAAACAAACGGTCAAACGGAACGACTAAACCAAACCTTGGAATAATACCTTCGAAACTATGTTAACTACCAGCAAAACAACTAGGTAAAGTTGCTACCATTAGCATAAATGGCCTATAATATATCTATCAACGAAAACATAAATATATCCCCCCATACAGCTATATACGGATACGAAGCAGTAACCTAACGACCAGAACAATCGACGCATAAAGCTCTTACAATCACCACCATAACTCCCCGAACAAAAACAATGATAACGGAAATCAAGACGATATAAGCCCGACTACAAACCGAATTACGTTTTCTCCAGCAAAAAATGGCCCAATATTATAACAAAAAAAGAATTAAAGGACCAATTTTAACGAAAGGAAATAAGGTTTACTTGTTACGTCAAAAACAAAACGTAACGTTAAACATTTCACAAATTAAAACCAAAAGGCCCAACAATAAACTTAATTTTAAAAAACTTAACCCGTTCAAAATTAATAAAGTCATTTCCAAAACCAACTACCGATTATCACTACCCAAAATAATAAAAATACACCTTATTTTCCACATTTCCTTACTTAAACCAGCACCTAAAAACGCCTTACTAAAAACAAGTTTAGAAATCGAAAAAGATAATAATAAGTACGAAGTCGAAAAAATACTGGACTTTAAAATAATTAAAAACAAAATCCAATACCTAATTAAATAAAAAGGATATTTACACGAAAAAAACACTTGGGAACCACTTAACCACCTAACGAATGCGATAAACCTGGTTAAAACGTTCCACCGGCAAAATCCTAACCGACCGTCTCTAGCGCAGCCAAAATTGCAGGCGACAAAGGTCCCCCACTTAAATCCAACCCCGCGGCGTTCTAATCGAAGGAAGTAAACGCCTCCGCAATAGCATCTATCTCGGAAACAAACTGCGCTTATTCGACCTCCATACGACGCTACTTTTCTTCCAATCTTTCTTGTTCTTTTAGTTAATTTAATTTATATCCTTCTTTTAAAATAATTACGACCTTTTTCTTTAAAATTTCCTACTAAAGACGTAAGCGCTTTATTCGCCCAACAAGCTTTTTTGTCCTTTTTTCGGCAACCTTCTAATATGCAACCAAAGTATCCTCCGCCTTTCGTTGCTCTTTTTCTAAACGATCGTGCATTTTACCCAACTTCGTCAGCGAGTTTATGGTTAAAACGTCGCAGGCCAAACGCTAGCGACGGGTGCAGCAATCGCAGCTCGAGATGTTAAGAACGAAAAAATAGACGGGTTCGCTAAGACGAGTACAATTGGAACAAGGAAAAGTCTTAATACCAAACTTTTTAATCGAGTTAGCTCGAACGTTACGAAAATCGCGTTAATTTAGGCAAGGTCTTTTTTTTTCTTTTTGAATATAACCTGTCATGGTAAAAATTAATTAAAATATTCCAAAAATTCTTTTTAAACAAAAGTAGCCACCTACGGTTCTTATCTTTGGGACAAAGATCCTTGGAAAAGGGGAATAATGTTATAGGAATAGGGGTTCCTGTCTCTAAGAAACCTGCTTATCAGGTCTGGTATGGATCCGTTTCGGGTAAATTACGGACTAAAAAGCTTGGCCTTTTTGGTAATTTAAGTAATTTAAATAATCTGGATTAGATTACATAAATTACATAAATTTACGACATATTTATTAAAAGACAATTAAATATATAACGAACCGGTTTCCTATATAGATAATACCTACTTAGTTTCGCTCTTTAACTATCAATCTAAGCTTTTAACTAAAAGTAATTATACCGTTCTCTAATTAAGGGAAGAGTTTTTAAATCTCTTTAACGAACAAACCCCTAATGAATTATTCCTCGCCTTATTGTTACCTGCAAATCAAGACCCCATTTCGGATACTGCTCATACTTCCAGGTGGATGTATGACAGGTTCGTTACATTAATAATATCACAAGCCGTTATTAAACGAAGCTTAAAATATATCGATAAATTCCTTTTAATCATAATAACGCCGTACTAAATTGGATTTTTTGGATTCTTTAACCGTTATTAAATTTAGGACTAAAAGTAAAAGAAAAAAAAAGCTACCTTTAACTAATACAAACTACAAATTAGGATTCGAAAAACGCAACACCTATCTAACCGCCTTTAACGCTATCTTTTTAATAACGATCAAACCGGAACGCCTTTATCGTAATAACCTCCCTGCTACGTCCAAAAATTGGTAGGAAGTTATATAACATAGGTACGCCGAAGACTAAAACGTAACTGCGTAAAAGAAATGGGATTAAATATATCGGGTAAAGCAGTTAATTATTATTACCATACTTCAGGAAGTGATCAATAACGTCGGCCTTAACGGTATCCTTTCGTTAATATAGGTATTTATTTATAAATTTAACAAAAATAAGATATTTCAGAAGTTTAAGGTTAGAATTATTATCCGTAAAGATCTTTAACCTTATAAAAAGCTTAACGCCTACGCATCCACGCTTGCAGGAAGGTTATTTCGTATGTTAATAGTTATTGCAGCCCGATTTGACCTGGAGCTTCGTCAGCTGGACGCTGTCAACGCGTTCCTGCATAGCAAAATCGACGAATTAATGTACGTACGTTTCCCACAGGGGTTCGGACGTCCAGGCTTTTGTTTGAAGCTCCTGAAGGCCCTATACGGCTTAAGGCGGTCGCTATTTTTGTAGCAACGAGACCTATCTGCAGGTCTAAAGGACCTAGGTTTAAAGCCGGTCCCGGATGACCCATGCGTTATGACTAACGGCTGGTTAACGTTGTTCTTCTACGTTGACGATATATCCATGATGTACAGGATTCGAGATACGGCGCGCGTAAAGGAATTGATCACAAAACTAAAGCACGTTAATATCCACAACCACTGGCTCCGCGAAGCCTTTGCCACGAAGAAGATTAATATCGAATAAATGCCCACTACGGCAATGGTTGCGGATGGCTTCACGAAGCCACTTGGGCCCCAAAAGCATCAGGAATTCGTTGGGTTACTGAACCTTCAGAACGTTACTTCAAGGCTCGAAGAAGCTTAAAGGAAGCTTCGCTACAGCAGCATTATTGCGCTGCAATAACAGGAACTACTGCTCCCGTTTCCTCTGTTATTTCCTTCCGTCGTACCTACTTCAGCACCAAGACCTAGCTTTCCAACAAAGCTTCTGTGGTCTGTTAATATGATATCAGGTCTGTAACACCTGGAAAATTCTTTCCTTTGCTTTAACCACCACTGTCATTCCCTCTCGGGTAATATTCAGATTCGTAAGAAGTTCAACTGTTAGTTCCTAACAGCTGGGGGGGTGTATCAAACCCAGCTGAAGGTGATCAAACAGCTGGGCCTTGGCTTGGTTTAATCAACTCCTGAAGGGAGCTTACTTTATGCGTTCTGATACAGTTTTCTCTCAGCCGCAGCTGTTTTTATGTGTATTTAAGGAGGCTTTGCTACCCTCTGTATTTAGATAGGACCTCTTAGAGGTCAACCTGATAATAGCTTCTTCAGCCATATATGCTTCAGTGTGTGATGTCAGGGTCTCATATCAGCCGTGTGCTGCAGTACAGGTATACTTTGTCAGCAGTAGCCGCAATCAGGATTCCTATTCGATGGTAGGCCGTTACGCAGCCGAGTGCAGAATCACGTGCGGATGTGTCCCAAGAACCATTCGAGGATGCGATTCCAGTGCTCGTACTGCATTGAGATATTAATTACTCTCGAGGTATAGTCAAAGTTGTTATTTACAAACAAATATAAATATCCTCTATGGGTTGGAGAGGAATCAGTGTTCAATCTGCGGATTTCATATAGAATAATACGGGATTAAAGAATTTAAAAGAGTATCCATATGGGGTGGCAAAAAGGAGAAGGGAGTCTTGCTTTCCGTGGGAATCACACCCGGTCTTTTACGCCCCGCGTCTGCTTTAAGCGGACCAGCTACAGACCTACAGAGCATCCCCGGGTATTTACTTGCGATGTTCCACGGGTCGCCGTCGCGGGTCAATCGACCCCGTTTCTAGCCGGCCCGGGCGATAATTAGAAGCTCCATAGGCGACCCTACGCTCTCACTACTACGCTAACTCCGACTGGTGAAAGCATGAGCTCATTTTTTTGGATTTATCAGAGTAGATCCCGAGCGCAGGTATTTTGCACCTGCCAGAATACCTGATATAGACTTCTTCCTGCCTAAGGCACCTCGCACTTTAAACCCCGACCACCAGGCGACTGCTGTGAGTCCCCTTCTGTATCTGGATGCTAGACCTCCACTGATCCTTTACGGAATTAGCTAGATACTTGCAGAGTTGAACCACAACTATCGTCCCATCCTCGAGATCCAACCGCCCCTTAACATGTCACATTGCTTTCGGCATTGTTAACCTATAAGGTTGCCCTACGGTTTGCACTAGCCACCCACCCACGCTAGCCACGAGTACACAACATAATAGTTTTAATCTTAAGTGAGTAATGAACGTCCGTAAGTCATAGGGAATTACCTTTATAATAATTATTATTGGTAACAGGAAGTATTACGCTTATATGTTGTAATAATTTACGTCGCAGTTAATGGGTACCCGTAAATAGGTAATTACAAACCCCAGGTTGCCCCTTTTCCTACCACATACCCCCAAAAAATAAATGGAAATGTTTCTTTACATAAAAGTTTACTGCAGTTCCCGTAAAGATCATGATTATTAGTAAACACGAAATACGTCTGAAGTGACTACAATAATGAATTGAAAAGCAAGCCATTACCGTAGCAAGCGCTTTGGGGAAGGTAAGTTAGGCGCGTCTTCCCCCCTTAACGATCAAGGTAGCAGAGAGAGGGTCCGTGCGCTGCTCATACACTTTTCTAGCCTTCCGGTCACTCATATTCTCTGTGTCTCCTCCGCATTCGCGCCACCCAGTATTATTGTAATGCAAGAAGCCGAGCCTGCCTTATACGTGCTATTCTGGGAGCCTCACAATTGGTCTCATCCCTCGCGCGATAGAAACTCTATATTTGTTTTCCGTCGTTTGGGGCATATCAAGTCCTCGTCATAGTCTTCCGCCTCAAACGTGGCGACGCCTAGAGTAAAATCGCCGTGAGTCATCTCCGAAAGCTTCTTTTTCCATTTTGAACCTAAAATTAGCTCGCCTAAGGATTGGGCTTTCTTGGCGTGCTATGTAAGGGGTTACAAACTCCAAAGCTCCTTCATCTCCTTTATATGGAACATGGCCGGAATGTGTTGACCGTCCTAAAGCCGAATAAGCAAGCATACTTCCAGCAAAACAACCAAATAGCAGACGGCTCTACGGCTTAAAGCAGCATTAATGGATTTTCATTCGGCGTCGTTGGTGCACGCCAACGACCCTAATGCAGCCGAAGAATCAGGGACTTCAAATCGAGAGTTCAGCGACATCGACCGTGGACTTCATAGGTGCCTATCTCTTCACGGCATAGCAGAATCCCTCTACACCGCACGCGACGACGACTGCGAAGAAGCAGCACAAGCTGAAAACCTACGGCCTTTCAGAAAGATTGGCGCTGGAGCATGTGGCGCCGTCTTCGCTCAAGAAGGCAAGCCCCTTGCCATGAAGCTCGCCAAGTCCACTGATTCGAATTTGTGGAACGACTACTTGATGCATACCCTCATCTTCGAAAAGATCAACCGTCACGAAATCGAGGTCAAAGTGCCGGAGTGCTACTTCTTTGTACCAAAAGAACGCACCGAATACTTTCAGCAACATCGAACCTTGTCCGAAGCCGCACAAGCTGTCTGCCATGTTCCTACGGACATCCTCACCACTGAGAAAATCATACCACTTCCAGAAGTTACGAGAACGCTTCTAATAAAAAAATACTGTGCCGGGCGTATCAAGCAGAGCGCACTAGCTGATCCAGCAAACAAAGACTGTCTTGTGAGAGTTTACCTCGGCTCTCTGCAGGGGAAGAGCGGAGGAATGTTCTTTTCACTCAGAAACTTCAAGTTGCATCTTAACCAGATGGTGGAATTGCAACTAGATGTGGAGGAGATGGCATCGCAGATGGGAAAATCACTGGCTGTCATGCACTGGGACGCCAGAACGGATGCCCGGGACGTGGAATTTGCCTTAGGAAGTTCAACTAAGAAGGTACCACTATCCAAGGATTATTCCGAGCTCCTTGGGATGGAACCTCGTACTTTCACCGGTCCGGAATCAGGACGGGACGAAGACTTTTTCCACAGAAAGACGGAGCTATGGGTGCTTGATTTCAATCAAGTCCGGACTATCACATTGGATGAAGCGGGTGTTGCCCAAGTTGTCGAAGCTATGACGATCAATGACCCTTACTTTCCTAAACCACTACAAGACAACCCTGTTGCGAGAAGAGTCTGGAACAGGTTTGTCGAAAGTTATCTCGAAGTTGCGGACGTTGTTCTGAGAGAACAACATCCAAAAGTCCGGGAATTGCCGGGAATCGTTCTTCAACGACTGATGGTACTACAGCGGAAGAAAGAATGCAAGGCATGAATTGTGTCGCAGAATAGGGGTCACTTGCTTAGTTATCAAAGTCCTAAGAGCTGTAGAGACCCCGTAACAACGTTGTTCCGGGGCTCCTACACTATATATAGAGCTTCCTAGCCACTGCTCTCTAGAGCCTAGATTATCCATGACAATTTACACTTCCCACACCTTATGCAACCTTCTCTCGCGATCAGCCTAACTGTGACAAATTGCTAGGTGCCAAGGGACTCAGCGTCTAAACAACATCACCTCTGAAGGGTCACTGCGGGGTGTAACGGCTATAGAGGTAGTTGCTCATTCGCTCTTCTTGGGGAAGGAGCAGGTTTCAGACTAGTCCTTATGATATACGTATTCTTCGTCTCACTCTGAACTCCCCTTGTAAAGTGACACAATTGAGAACGTGGTTGGGGTAGATGTCCTAATTATCTCGTCTACTACCACCTCTTTGCACACGTCCGGATGATGTAAAAGGCCTCTGCACTTGCCATAGTGATATACAACGTATGTGCCTTTTTACAGTAAGCATCCTCACTGGGCCGACGTAGCTCCTTGAATTCAGTTGATGAGATGGAAAGTGACCCCATGCCAGTTAAGGGCAATTTAATCCACCGGGAATAACTCTATGGTGTGTGTGACAGGATCGCATTTCACGATATGAAATCACAAGGCGGATTCGATTCGCATTGGGGGGAGTCGCTGATTCGGTTACTAGGGAACGAGCGGGAAAGGCAACCCCCTCCCTATAAATGCGCCTTGAACAGTTACACTCACATTATCGGGATAGTGGCATTTTACCGCGAAACATTTGGTTTACTGATTAGTGACCAACAGCCCCGAAGGATTTCGTCTCATTGTAGGCAATAAATTCATCGTGAACATTTATCGCCCGTCCTAGGCCATCGAGCCTCAGCTTAAGACTAGTCTCCTATCGCTATTATCGTCGCCTGTTTTTTCCGCCTACATCCGCCACTTGTTGATCCATTCATGAAACTCCAGTGTCAATGCTTCAATGCAAATGAATGCCCCAATCCGGAACACCTTCTATAAAATCTCATAAGGCGGAGGAGGCTCATCATGAGTCTCTGCTGCTGCCTCTGCTGCTGCCTCCACTGCTTTGTCGCTCTGGCCGACCTCTAGCTTGGTTCCGGGATCAACACCCTCAATTGTCTGCATCTCGGCGTCGTCACTGACGGTGACGTTGGTATCCGGTTTGCGGCGCTGCGGGACCTCCACCAGGTCATGCTTCAGCTCGTCTCGAACATATGCGACATAGTAAGGATCGCCGCTGTCGTTTAGCTCCTCGAGAACTGCCTGCGAATCTCGTACGTCCTCGGTGACCATGCTATCGTTGTACTTGATCCATATGTTCCTCTTAAAGTCTCGTATCCACACCTGCATCCGAAGTTAGCAACGGTTCGATGCTACACGAGCCAGACTGGTATTCAATGAATGAGTTTAACTGAGACGGCTAGGAGCCGTGACGGAGAGCGGAGGGAAAAGCGGTGGTATCCTGAAGCGTCCGGAAGAAGTTTGCTTACCCAATAATGTCCGGCTGACATTCCCCCACCGTGGCAAATGACGGCATGCAAACTGTATTTCTCTCTTTGCATTGATTCGAAGTTGGTTTCTGCTTCTCTACGCAGTTTGTCAAGCTCCGCAGAGCTCGTTTCGCTCATGTTTTTGAGACTCTCCTCCAGTTCGCCTATAGCACCAGCCAAGTCTGTATTAATGCGACGTGCTGATTGGGGAGATCCTCTTTTCGAGGGCGGCAGATTGGTGGAATCCCTGGGCGCCTTGCGCTTGGACCGCAAATCACGTATGAGACTGTCGTCGAGTTTAATCGAGTAGATGTCATCGTTTGCGGGCTCGCTGCCCCAGGCATCGCTGAAGAAATCGGTGGTTTGCCAATCATCGGCCGTGTCTTTACGAATGACGTCCTCTGGACCCTTCGCGCTTCTACTATTCAGTTCGTCGAGGCGCTCCTTGATCGCCCACACCCGCCTGCGGATACTCCAGAGCGGCGACCCCTTCTCAGCTTCCATGTATCGATCCATGTACAGAACCTCGGGGATCATCACCGGGTTTCTGTTTTTAACGCCAGACGCATCGGAGCGTTGGATGCAGATGTGAAGAATCGGCGGCAATGATCTGATGGTAGAGTAACGGGCTAGACTTCCATCCAAGAGTAGCTCGTAAGTGAAATATCGGTCGAGCGCCGCGTACAATGACACTTTGACTTTGTTCTCCTTGTCGGGATGTGGGAACGCGGTGATCCATCGCTCGGGGATTGTTTCTTCATTGAGGATATCTTCCGTGGCGGCTGTTCCTGCGTCTGGCTGACTCGAATTTTCAGCTGTGGCCTTCGCCGTGGAGTTCACAATCATCGTGAAAAAAGTCTCGGTGATCTTATCAGCTTGTAAGTCGGGCTTCCCAGGCATAGGACCATCTGAACGGATTGCGCGCATTAGGTGCTCCAGGATGTTACCAATGATCTCCTCAACGTCCTGCTGCGCAGTGCCTGCTCTATCGGACTCCTCAAGACGCTGAGACACCAGGGCTATCTTCTCGTCTAAGGTGGCAGGGGCTTTGACATCTTCCATTTGGACATCATCTCTTGGTTGAGGAGGTGCTTGCGGGCTCGAGTCTTTGGCCACAGGCTGCTTGTCCTCATTATCATTGAGAAGAACAAGTGATTCGGCCGGGGCGTCCTTGGCCTCTTCCTCCACTAGGGTTCGGGAGCTGCGGGAACTAGCTGTCTCGAGCTGGTCGGTGGCAGGTTCAACACTGACGTTTACCATATCGGCATCTTCTTTTGGCGGCAGCGGCGGCGCCGGTGAAGGGCGAGCCGGTAGCGGCGGGGGTTTGCGCTCACTCAATATCTCCTTGGCCGACGATAGAGCCGTGTTGGCAAGTTTCTGTGAGGGTTGAGCCGCAGCATCCGTGGTGGACTGCAGCTGGTTGAAGAGCTCGCCAAGCATCTCGACGACTATCATGAGTCAGCGTTGTAAACGGTATATGTGAATAGTGAGATGCTTACATTGGCGAGCCACGATCGCCTCCTCCAAGTTGACGCTGTTACCGCTGCCCCCTGTACGGCGTTTGCTGATAGCATCTTCATCGAGCTCTAGCCTGACCTGGTCGAAGTCGTTTATAAGATCGCGGACAGTCTTGACGTTGTAGAAGTACTGAAGAAGGCTGTTTAAATAACAGGTATTTCCAATGTTCCTTAAGCCGGGAGGTACATTTGCATATTCAGTCGGTTCCCGCGCCTCCAGCGGCTGTGAGACCCCCGGGAGATTTTGTGTGGGGACGCTGCCGGTTTCTCTGAAGAACGTCGCGAACTCCTGCAATTTCGTTGCTTCTTCTGGCTTCTCCTGCTGTAGCTTAAGCTCAGAGAGCACCTCAAGAGCCTCGGCGACTCGTTCACGGTCTGTCTTCTCATCCTAATAAAGTGTCAAATATACGTTGACGAGTTATGAAACGAAACGGAAGGCTTTGTGGGAAGACTCACAAGATTCATAACAAATTCTCGTATTAAATCTGCGGGATACACCGCATCCACACCAAGAAGCCCGGTCGCCGACTTGATGCTCATCTTTCTCCCTTTCGTCCCAGCACCGGCAGATAGGGGGGTTGGCTCGCCCTGGGGATAGAGCAAACCCACCATGTCCACACTGAGGTGATGCCCAATAACCTTGAGGTGCTTCTCGGCCGGCTCCTTTTGCGGGTCATCCTGTGCTATGCTGCAATACTTGCTCACAAAGAAGTCAGCCGAATTTTGTTGGGATTCAGACGTTGCGCCGAAGAATTCGAAAGCCTCTTGCAATTTTTCGTCGACGGGTTTGGTAGACTCAAATTGCGACTGGTACATGACAATCTCGGATTGTGCATCATCACTGCGCTCCTGGATACATCGGAGGGCCGCCGCAAGATATGCTTCTCGGTTCTTAGGGCGAATATCGGACAGAAACTTGGCGGCCCAGGAGAAGTATTGGGGCGGGTAATCACTCAGGCAACCTAGTAATGCCAGGTCGTCTTCCGAAATGGATTGTCCAGGCTTCAAACTTGAGTATTCGCCCCCAAAGGCATTCAACAAGAGCTTCCATGCTGGTAATGTTTCTTTGCCTGGAAGTAAAAGGGCGATCTCCGCCTTGGCGTCCTCCACCTGTGCCCTTAGTGTGCCCACAGGAGTCGGGTTCTTCTGCGGCTCAGGCCGACACATAAGCCAAAATGGGTCGTCCGATTCATCGTCCGTACCTTCTGTGAATCCAAGGCTTCGAAGGAGAGGGTCAAAATCTGTGTGGAAAGAAACCCTAAACCTCTTGTTCCTCTTCTTGATTCTTCTAGGAGGGGCATCGGGTGGATCGTTGAGGGCATCGTACAAGTACTTAAGCAGTATCTCAGCGGTCCCAGACCCATAGTCATCGCCGACATCCGAATATCTGTCCGGGTCTTCATTGCGTGCGTCCCTTAAGTTGAGCCGCACCCTTCGGCTATCCTCGAACATGTCCACCTCGCGACGACTGAGCCTTGGGGCAAAAACAGAGATCTCGAGCCAGAAGTCGCAGTCCCGTGCCCCACAGATGAACCGGACAAATCCCTCGGGCTTGTTGTACTTAGTACGCTCCGGTCTCAGGTCATCCTTAGACTTGGTCTGAGACAGGATAAGCATGTGAGTTGGGTGTTCTAGATTGTAGGGGAGACCATGCTTGGCATCGCTCTTGATATGGAAATGGAAATGACACTTCGCGCAGACCGTGGATATGAAGACTATTTGATTGTCCTCGCATGTCTGCGTCGGGATCAAGAGCAACTCATGGTTGCCACATCTACTCCTGTCAGGGAGTTCCAGTAGCTTTCCCTGGATGAACTGGTTGAGAGCTCGCGGTGAGGTATAGGCTACTTCCAGTGAGCTTCTAATAATAAATGTCGATAAAGAGGAAAGCCCAAACCGAAAAAGAACTTACGACGTGGATGATCCTGTTGTCGAAAGGCCCGACAAGCCTCGGCACGCTCTTGTCCCAGGCGATCTATTTCTTCCAGGCCCGCTAAATCGATTATCCGAGAACCCATGGTTGCCTATGTTGTAATACGCGGCTTAATGAGATCGCAACATGGGGTAGAGAGCGTGATAAGCTGTTTGGTCACGAAATTAGTAATGTGAATGTAACTAAGCTAATAAGGACAGTCAGTATTAGAATCATCAGCAAGATGAATGAAACATCAGAAGGATCCAACTAGAGAGTTATACAGCCTCGTACGTATGTAGCATCCAATATGCTGACGAGACGCCTTTGACGCCCCTGCTAAATAACTGATCCGGGGGACGGGGTTCGGAACGTCCTCGACACCACCTTCATCAACTTTGCTGTAGGGCTCTGCAAAAAGGGATAAAGTGGCTTGCGGCGGGAGAGCGTTCCCTATCATGAGATAAGGCGCCAGTGCTTGTATCGAGGCTCATGAGCTACGCCATCTGGTGACATGGAACGCCGCTTGAGAAGAACCTCAATGTACAGTGGGTCAAACACTTTCCACATGCCACGAGAACAGGGCGGTGGTTGATTCGGAGAGGATGATAAGCATAAGCAAGCATGGCACAAGGACTAAATGAATGGCATTCAATGTTTTGAAGTTGTCGACCTGTCGGAACTCTTCACTTGAAGCGTCTCGATCAAGATGGGGGCGGTTCAAGAGACTGGAAACCGACCCCGGCTGCATGCAAGGCTGACAAATGAGAGAAATGGAGAAATGGCCTCACGTTTCAGTAGACTTGCATCGCCTGTTGGGAGGCAGCGCAAGACAGGGACGCCAAGGCCGTGGAAATACTTCTGTCGAATAAACGGGACGGTGGTTCGTGGGGTTCTACGTTTGGGGGTATCGTAAAGCGCCAACCAGACAAGAAACCAAATGCGCCGATGCAGCTAATGGATAACCTGAAAAAGATGCGCAAAGAGCACAATGAGGGGGAGGGGGAACAGATTTGACCGTGAATGGGGAGAAAAGGCTAGACAGTATGTTGGGAAAAGAAGGCTTCCTTGAATGATTCACGAAAATGGCGAAACATAACAGGTAGTCTAGTCGGCCACACGTGCTTGTCACGTATTCCCGTGACACTCTGTAATTTGATGGCCTTTAAGTTGATCGCTTCGTGCAAGGCTGATGGGCAATCCGTCCGATGAGATCAGCAGTAACACACAACCTGGGATTCCAAACGTCGGCATGCAGTACGTACCTGCCCTGACGTAACTCCAGTCGATGCCGTTCTGCAATTGGTGCGGTACTTAGGGGACCGTGCACGTGGACCCCGCTGACACAGAGGCCACCGCGGTAGATCCTCGGCGGCTTCAGCAACCCCCACATGTCACCCAATGAAGCTAGCGTAGCTTTGGGTGCTTTTGCTCATTGACATTCACCCTCCAAACTGGATTTCATTCCCTCTTGAGCATCGCTCGGACAAAGCAATTATCTATTCCCGAATCGCCCAATTGCGACCGTCTCCTTCGGCCCCAAGATGGCGAATCCACGTCCCATCACTGTCCAGCCGGAGGAGCCTCATTTCCACCAAAAGAATGCCATCAAGTCCGGTGTTCGGGGTGGTTTGGCCGGCGGTGCGGCTGGTCTCTTCATTGCTGCCGTTCAGAATTCCCTCGCTAAGCGGAACGTCGGATCATGGGCTGTATTCTCCAAACATGGCAACACCATCGCGACTTATGGTAGGACTGACCCCAAAGAGCGGAAGGCTGGATTCGGTGGAAGACGTTGGCTGACGCGCTTGTAGCCGTAATGGGAACCACTTTTAAGTTCACCACTGACGCCGCAGCCAATCTGCGCGAAAAGGACGACACCCTTAACACCACAATCGGAGCCTTCGTTGCGGGAGCTACGCTGGGCTTAAGAGGTATGACAAGGCATTTTAGGCGGCGCTCAAGTCGAATATACGAGCTAGAGGGGTGGCTGACGTGAAGTGACTAGCCGGCCGCATCCCTCGTATCCTAGGTTTCGGCGCTCTTTTCTCGGTAGTATTCACAGCTTTCGAGTACACTGGCGGCAGTCTGCGTGGTGGTCAAAACAGAGCCAATGATCTGGATGAGTATGAGCGGAAAGAGTTTATGCGGTTGAATCGCAGACGGCCCATGGAAGAGACTGTGGCGGAGCTTGGTGAGGGTAGAGGTAAGCTTTGAAGGGCGGCATCCACGTCATCGTCAACATCCCGTCGGTTCGTAATTGAAGACTGACATGTGTCTACACCATAGGAATTCGGCCTCCGGGCTACGAGGAGCGAAGGCGTGAGCGGCTCAAGGAAAAGTTTGGCGTTGAGATTAATCCCGTAAAAGCGACGGCGGACTAAGAAGAGAATACCAAATTCGGCATCAAGGCGTAGACTTGGCTTGTACCTACAGAATCGGATTTTTTCCTTTGGTACGATGAGCCCCTGGTCAGTATCAATTCTGGTGAGCTTACTCGCCGCAAGGATCCGTTTATGCTAAGTAAGTTTTCCCACTTTCCTCTCTGCTGCATCTTCATGCCCTCCTATGATGAATATCTCTTTAGAGGCTGTTTATGACTCTTATGAGCATGATTAAGCTTATCACCATTGTTCTATCTACCCTGACTCAATACCTCTTTCGTCACATTCTCTGGCCTGGATTGATGAGACACTTGCTAATGTCTGCCTATGTTCAGACGATTGTGATTGTGTACCGCACACCCTACATAATGCCTGAGATGCACCAGGGTATCGATTGAGTTATAGGATGATTAGTTCCCCAGCAACTTCTCCCTGATTCGCGCTACCAGGTCTTCCTCCTTGTCCTGCTGTTTCTGCCGCAAGGACACAGCCGAGATGCTAATCGTCTTGTCTCTGGTTTTTGCACCCTGCATTATCTGCAGGTCTGACTTGGGGATGCCCAGCGTCTACACTCGCCTGTTAGCCGCACAGAGCGCCACGACAGCGGTCTGGGTCAGGGGAGTACTTACCTCGCTCAATATCTCCACCACCGCTTTGTTTGCCTTGCCATCCTGTGCCTGGGCAGACACGCATAGCTCTACGGCTTCATCTGTGACTTCTGTAATTCCCTCGCGGACTCTGCTAGCACCTGGGCGCACATGGCATCTCAGAAGCAGCAGTTCGGAGGACGATTTCCTGACTAGGTCGATGGCCTTGCGTGAGGCCATGTTGCCGAACCTGGGTGATGCGTGTCGGGCTTTGTGCCCTGAGAATTCCTGTAACCCTTACGTTTCGTATTCGGATTTGGGCTTCGATTCCACACAAGCAGCTACTACTAACATTTGAACGTGCGAAAAAGGTCTAAGGTGAGGTGAAATACACTCCAGAGCCGCCTAAGTAGCTTCTCCGTGGAAACAATCTCGGTAGTCCCGTAATGTGTTCGAATGACTGTTCAATCCGAGCGATATCCGATATCTACGTCCCTAATAAACCAGTCGAAGCCTGCTAGTACAAGAAATCTTGAGTGGAGGAAGCTTCTCCTATCGAGAGCTCGGACCATCTGATGTACCATGCAAGTACTATACATAGCTGCTAATACTACATACTGTACATACTGTACATACAGTCTGGCCCCCCTGCTTCGCTGCTTACCCACAGTATATTGTACATAGCTTGCCCAGAGTTTCATAGGGCAGTTGCGAATGAAGCATTTATCTGGTCCAGCCCAAAGAGCGGCAAGCACGACGCCCGAGCAAGACCAACTCGACTTCTATATTCCGCGGGTCCTCTTCCCACCATACGAATCATCCATCTAAGTAATCTAGGGATAAAAGGGAAAAAGAAAAAGGAAGATGCGCTCTTGAATTTCTTTTTTATTTTGTTCCGCTTTATGCTTCTGACCAGGCCTCCCCTACCACCGAGACGCGCCCTACTACTGTCCGTTCGAGCGATGGCGTCAAGCTTCCCCGTCCACAACAGCTTTACAAATGGACCACATGGGAATCGGAAGGAAAATGCGAATACGCATGGCAACAGTCCTCGCACATTAACGGCCTTGAGCAGGTGGTCCATCTTGAGCAAGCGGCTTCCCGCTGTTGACAGCATCAATACCATACATGTCTATGACTTTGACAATACCTGTGCGCTTCCGTCTCTCCTGCTGCTTCATCGCCGCGTGCCAACTGTATGCTAATTATTTCAGTGTTCCAGACTCCCCTTCCGAACCCGAAGTTATGGAACACCTACACTCTCGGACAGTTAGGAAGCCCTGAAATATTCGTCAACGGCGGCTGGTGGCATGATTCGCGAATACTAGCGGCCACCGGTGATGGAGTCGAGCGAGAAGAACCCCGGGCCTGGGAAGGGTGGTGGAACGAGAAGATTGTGGAGCTCGTGCGACTTAGCATGAAGCAGCGAGACGCACTCTGTGTTCTCTTGACCGGACGCTCCGAATCCGGCTTCTCCGACTTGATCAGGCGTATTGTGACGAGCAAGGGCCTCGAATTCGACCTGATCGGGCTGAAGCCCGCCGTCGGTCCCAACGGCGAGCGCTTCCGGAGCACCATGGAATTCAAGCAGGTCTTCCTCGCCGCCATAGTAGAGACGTACAAGCAGGCCACCGAGATACGCGTCTACGAGGATCGCCCGAAACACACCGCCGGCTTCCGCACCTTCTTCTCCGAATATAATCAGCGACAACAAAGCCTAGGATCTCGGGCTTCGCGTGAGCCGATAGCCGCCGAGGTTATCCAGGTGGCTGAAATTTCGACCAACCTTGATCCCGTCGTCGAGATTGCCGAAGTCCAGCATCTTGTCAACAGCCATAACGCCATCGTCGGCCAGCGGTCGCACGGAGGTCGCCGGGATCGTCTGATGATAAGGAAGACCGTCTTCTTCACCAGTTATATGATAGAACCAGAGGACACGAAGAAGTTGCTTGGCCTAGTGTCCATCCCGAACAGCTTAGCAGAAGCCGAACTCAAGCTTCATGCAAACCAGATCATGATATGTCCACGGCCGTGTCCGAAGAGCATTCTAGACGAGGTGGGTGGTATGAACGCCAAAATGCAGTGGAGGGTGACCGCTACTGGCTGTTTCGAGAATAGCATCTGGGCAGCACGTGTGGAACCAGTCCCGGCTAACGCCAAATACCACATCGAAAACCCGATCCCGTTTGCCATTTTAGCAATAAGAAGAGGAGCGCGCCCGACAGACGCAGCCAGGATCCAGGATTGGGAGCCCGTACCCCCTGAGAAGTCGTTCGTTCTTGATACGACGGTTGGTGAAAAGGTCATGCTCCGTATCGAACCCGAGGACTGGAAGGAAGACGGCCAAGATAGACACTCGAAGCGGAAGCACGCCGATGATGGTGGGCGATCGCGCAACTTTGGGCACGGGCACAATTCCCGAGGCAACTACCACGGCCGCGGGTCCGGCAATCATGGCAGGGGTGGTTTTAGGGGAAACCATACGCCCAACAGGGGTTACCGCACGGGGCAGCGGGGGGGTGGCCACTTCAAGGGAGGCGGCCGAGGCGGCAAGGGATACCGGTCTCTGGACGACGTGGCGGCACGCGACGGCCAGGACTCCTACGGATCTAACGCTTCAGTCTCTTACGATGACAATTTCCCGGCCCTGGATAAGGGTCTCCAGCAGATAGGGAAGCCGCCGCAGTACGGTATACCTCAGCAGCCGCAGGGAGGCTCGTGGCAGGGCCCTGGCGCTGGTAACCAGGCGAGACACACCGGTTTTGGCGGCGGCGGCGGTCCTGATTTTCAGAATTTGTATTGATCCCACCGGTTTTGGCCGTCTCGCAGAATCTCGTCGGTAGGCGAACGCAAGTGTAGTCCTCTCGGTGGTTCTAGCAGGGCA
Organism: Monosporascus ibericus; assembly: GCA_004154915.1. NCBI lineage: Eukaryota > Fungi > Ascomycota > Sordariomycetes > Xylariales > Monosporascus > Monosporascus ibericus. Next base: position 408 of record QJNU01000826.1, on the reverse strand, counting down.
GCGTTCTACTGGACAGATAATCCAGCTTCACACCTCCCGCCCGGCCCCGATGCTTCCGGTCCTCTTAGGAAGGACGGATGGTTCCTGGATGGATGGGGCAGGGACTCTCAAATTCACACGATGGCGTAGTACATATAGCTGCGCATATCTATGCCCGCCCGCCAAAATGAGCAAGGCGCTGGACTATTCTATACGCATGCCTGCTTACGTTCTTTCATACCCCCCTCCGAACCAGGGATAAAGTAGGTTGGTTAGGTCAAGAATGATATCGGAAAAGGGGCTAATAAAATACTGGCCCAAGGACTTCAAAGGAGGCAAAACAATAAGACGGAAACAGCAATTTTTTTTTTGGGGGGGGGGGAGGGAAAAGACAGTGGGCCGAATGAGCTGAGCCAACTGAGCTTGAGC
>QJNU01000825.1:0-27935 GCA_004154915.1 Monosporascus ibericus | reverse complement strand
AAAAAACAAAAAAAAAAAAAAAAAAAAAAAACCCCCAAATCTTAAAAAAATTCCAAAAAACATTAATACGAAATATATACGAACATTAGCTATATGGACACCCAGGAATCCACAAAATCCTAAAACGACTATAACGTATTTATTACTTTCCTAAAATAAAATTAATAATAAAGAAAGTACGACAATAATGCTACATATGCAACAAGGCAAAAGCTCGACAACATAAACCATACGGAGAACTATAGCCACTATCAGTCGCAAAACGATCGTAAAATTTAATTACCTTTAAATTTATTACTAAACTTCTATTATTAGAAAATCCAGCTACCGGCATATACTACGACAGCATTTTTATAATCGTTAACCGATTTACCAAATCTTTCTATTTTCTACCATATAATAAAGATACGGATATAAAATAACTAACCTACATTTTCTTAAGGTATATTTTAAAAATATATAGATTATTAACGGAAATTATTTTAAATAAAGGAACGATATTTACTTCGAAATTTTAGCGAGGATATATGACATAGTTAGATCTAAATCATAAACAATTTAACGCTTTCAAACTTTAACTAAATATTAAAAGCTTACTTACGATATTACATTAACTATAAGCAAAATAATTAGGCTTAAATGCTACTTATCGCCTAATTAACCTACAATACCAGTTATTATAAAAACATTAAGATAACTCCAGCAAACGCTAATTTCGGTTTTACACCAAAGGTTTATAAGGATATACGCAAAGGACTTATTAACGTTAAAGTAATTCTTATATCAAAATAACTTAAGCGATTATATATAGAAATAAAAACGGAACTTAAATTTGTACGTAACCAGGTAAAGAAATATTTGGTTTACCTAGTTACTAAAAACATCTAGATTAAGGGACCAAATAAAAAAACTCGACTTTAAATGTATCGGCCCATATAAAATTATCAAAAAAATCTTAGAAAATAATTATCAATTAAAACTACCATCTAAGGTTAAACTTTACTTAATCTTTTACGTTTCCTTACTTAAGTTAACAGCAAATACTATTAAGGTTAATATAAAATACGAAAGAAAGGCAAAAAAAGATATATCGATATACGAAATAAAAAAATCCTAAATATACGCAAAGAAAACGGACTTATCTAATATCTAATCAAATGGAAAAACTACCCAAACTCTGAAAACACCTAGAAGCCCGCTAAAAACTATATAAATACCTAACGCCTATTAAAGAATTTTTACCAGCATAACCGGCAACGTTCAAAATAACTTCCTAACCCGGGTCCACCGGAAAAAACCAATTAATATCTTTAAGACCAAATAAGTTCGCTACCCCCGCGGCCTGAACGGCCTACGCAACGGCTTTCACCTTAGCCTTTTCCTGCTCCTTCAATTTATCCAACGATTATAACCTACGATTAATCATTTCGATACCTTTCGAGCAAAGGAATTTTTATTATTAACGCAATTACCGTAAACCAATTATGGCTTTACTTATACGTTTTAAAGCCTCGTTTATTTCCTTCTGCGATTAAAAAGCCGCTTTTCGGCAAAAACCTTCTTACGTTTTAATCGTTTCTTTTCCTGCGAAATGTTATATAAAAATTTAATTAAAATACCCGAACCGTTACAATCCCGCTTATGGAAAACTCAATTTTAATAACGAACTACGTTTTCCGCCATAATACATTTTTTCTTCCATACGAAACATGCAAAATAAAGTATAACTTCGAAACCAGAATTCTCGATACCAAAGGATAATTTCTTATGTTTTTTTTAATTAAAACGTTATTGCGGCTTAATAACTCTTTTAATAATTCCTTTAAGCATAATGGACATAAAAAAAAAAAGACTTACTAAATTTGAAGATCTTTAGGGATAAAGATCATAAAAGGGAAAAATCGTATTACGAACTAATACCTTACACATATAAGCATACAGTCGGGATAAAACTAAATAATTACCGACTAAAATTGCGTATTGTAAATAAAAATAAATTTAACTTATCTAAATAAATTTATGTACTTATACGATAGAAATAAGGATAAATTCAACTTATTTAAGCGAATTTATATATTTATACAATATAGATAAGGATGGATTTACTAAATCTAAGGACATCTAATTTATAATATATACATTCGTTACCTTTTATAATTTAAATAAATTACCAGCTTATAATACAACTTAATTACCTAGATTACCTTTAACAATCCGTTAATACTAAACGTAACTATTAAATACCTTATGGCTCAGTTTCCCACGACATTACTGCCAACATAAATCTACGACTAGGTTTAATAGTTGGTTAAACCCCTTAGCCGTTACATATTACGTCGTAATTATAAGAAAAGTCCGGACTTAATTAAACGGAACACCTTTATAATTATAAAGTAATAACCATAACTTATACTGATAAAAGAATAATTAAACGTTTATTTTCTATATTAAATTACCTTTAAAAGATTTATGGCAAAATATTACGACCGATAATTATTACGTTATAGTTATAAGAAAAGTCCGGATTTAATTAACCGGAACGCCTTTTTTATTACGACGTAATAATTATTATTTTTAATATTTCAATATATAAAAAGCCCGTTTAATTATTCTTTAACCGTACAGGTTATAATTATTACGTCGTAACTTTAAAATGGTCTCGGATTTAATTAACCGGAACGCCTTTTTTGTTATACCGTAATAACTATTACTTTTAATATTTTATTTTAAACTTTTTAAAAGTAATTTAATATAGGAAAAACCCGTTTAATTATTTTTAACTGTTCGGGTTATAATTAATACGTTACACCTATAAGGGCCTTCCTGATTAAAGTTTTTCCTAAAACGAAGTTTTTAATTTTTTTTAAGCGCGTTTTATTAATTATATCCTAATTAAAACTAAATATAACGTACCACACAAGCTCACTGGATGGAGAAGCTCACTGGATGAATTTCGACACATTCTAACTACCCAACTTTAATTATCCATTTTTTCATACTCACAATATGGAACGACTTACAAAAAAAGCGAGAATGAACTTAGCTGTTTAAGCTAAAAAACGGGACCCGAAACTTAGTTATGCGATACTTAGTTCTATATACGAAGTCCCTTATTTTATTTTATACGAACGATATACCGGCAAATCCTTTAAAGCCGATATTATTCTTAAATCCCGAAAATTAACGCTAACCGAAAGAAAATTAATTATTAACTGTATTATTAACTTAAATACGTAAGCGTTTCCTGTCCGGCTTTAATACGTTAAAGATATGGTAAATTTGTTGCTTAGCTAACGCGTTACGATACGCGTTAAGGTTAATTAAGTGTCGAATTTTGTACGACGGAAAAAAATCCTTAAAACGCGTTTAAATTAAAAGATCGATTATTAAAAAGTATTATACGAAAACTTAAAAATATTTCGCAAATAGTTTAAGCTTATTCGGGTTATAATCGTAAAATACGGCATCGTAAAAAAAAGATATTTATAACTTTAATAAAACGGACTTTTTAATAAAGCTTTTTATAATATCGGGTATGGTAATTATAAACGTTAAACAACGTAAAAAACTTAAATAAGCGTAATAAAGAAATCGGAAATAAGTTATAATTATATAAATTATTAATTCGTAAAGTTAAGTTTTACTGTTATTTATTATATTAACAGGAAAAAGTTACTTTAATTTTTGGTATCGTAATGATTAATTAATTATTAATTAAAATATTAATATTAGCTTTAATAATTAAATAATAAACGAATTAAGTTTAAAATAGATTTAATATTCTAATAAATATATACACATACGTACGAAAAAAACATAACGTCTTTTTATCCTTAACCGCCACGAAAATTATTATTCGATCTAATTCGAAAAATATTACGTAAATAACGATATTATTACTTTTTACATGCCCGCATATTTTTCTTATCGGTTTTAACCTTTTGATATATTTTATTTTTTTATTTTAAAACGCGCTTATTTGTTTTATATCGAAAGTTTAATGCGACGTTATTATATTTATATTACGAAAAAAGATTTCCTTGCCGGTTTTTACGACGCGTTTAAAACTGCTATAACGTTCGATAATATCAAATCCGGATTTGCAAAAGTTAGTTTTATTTTATTCGATCTTAATAACGTCCTTCCCGAATTAAACGTTCTTCCGGTTATGCCTATATCGACGGTTTCGCCGCTTATTTCCGTCGGTTCCATTTTTTCTTTTCCCGCGAAAACCCTTAAAAATATTAATAAAATAATAAGGTAAAAACGTTATTTATAAAGAAAGATTAAAATTTACGAAGGTAGCTCGCCGACAAGAATAATAAAATCGGTTAATTTTTTAACGAAAAGTAACTTATTATTTTTATACGAAATTGCTTTCTTTCGAAAAGAAATTACCTAATTACGCGAAACGAACCATATTTTAAGTAAATGTTAAAGGATTAAAAATAAACGTTCCTAAAAAGGAGGAATACTTACTATGCAAAAGGGATAAGCTTTTTTTTGGCCGAAAAGAAAGAGGGTAATGAAAAAATGCAGCTAATAACGGCTAAAGGTAGTCGTCGTAAAAAGGTTAAAACGAAGGAACGGAAGTATGGCGTCTACGGCAAGCCCGGACATAATACGCGTACTTATAAAGAAGCTATAAATACGTCTAGCTATAAAGAATCCGATTAATTTAAATTAATTAATTACGTTACGGTTATTTTATTTGAATTTATTATCGCGAGGTGTTAAAAACCATCCGTTGAGCTTGTTTATCCGGTAAGCTTATGTGGTACGTTATATAAAAAGATAAAGATTTTAATTTTGTATTAATTTTTCGTAGTTATAAAATAAGTAACGTTAAATTAAAGTTATCTTTAAAAAATTCGCATTAAAAATTCTTAAAGATTTATATGGGAATATCTAAAACGGAGCCAAAAATTCACAACTTGCTATTAGGCCCTATTTTTAAGGTTTGTGTTTTTTGTGGGTTTTATATGAGTCTTTTGTGGGTAGTACTTAAAGCTACTAATTTTTGGAAAGCCCTAGTCACAGCTGCGCCGCAGGCGCAGCTACAACCTCAAAAATAGGGCCTGATCTTGATGAGGTAGCCTATGAAGATTGGGCCAGAAAATTCATCCTGCTATTGTCATCGTAGTTATGGATGGGTATTGATGGACAAGTCGACTTTTAGTAGTTTTCCGCCCCTTAAACTTCTCCCATTCTTCCACTGAGTTTACGAGAGTGCCACGCGATGCCGCATTATTTAGACGCTAATTACCAAACTACGTTCGCAGAATCTGGCTTGGAGAATATTAATAAGCAACTTCTACTGTAGTACCTTATAAGATCAACCATGACTTTGTCAGGTACAGAGACTAAATCCTTTCCCCTTCAATCCGGGGCTTGCAGTAGTAGGGGCTGATGTTGCGCCGAAACTATAACATATCGATTATATAGTCGTCCGCTATAGCCATCTTATGCTTTGATAGCTATTTCTAAACACTTCTGCTACAGCCGTTGCCTCGATATCCTATCTGACGCACAGGGTGTCTGCGAGATAACCGAGGTATATTAGTAGCCAGGATGGCACTCTCTGCTTGTTCTCCTCCGTATGAGGTTCAGGTTGCTCAGCAAATACGACCCATCATCGGGAGTTTAACAACTTACAATCTTACTACTCCAGGCAGCAAATAAATGTTTGGTCTTTTCCCCTATACACTTAAAGAGGCTGAGTTGGAACATACTAACTATCAAAGAAGCTAGAAGCGACTAACGGTTACATCGTGCTGTAGTAATAATGATAATAATATATCGTATTTTTTTAGTAATATCCTTATTTTTTCTTACATCGTATCTTTATGCTAGGTTAATATGAGTTGAAGTCTTATTTTCCAGGCTCAGCTAAATACATAGAAAATCATTCCACGATATAATTTCCACGATAGATACTATAGCCAGTATCTTCCAACACATATCGTATCTTTATAGGTAATAAGGTTTTTATCATATCTTTATACTTATGTTCTTCGCTATTATTAATCGAATATTAAAATGTTTTCGCTTTTTTCTTCTGAATAAAAAAGGGATAAAACGAATTTTGTGGCGTCGATTATTTACTGAATTAAAGCTTTATATTAATACAAGTAAAACTTTTAAAAATTAAATCTTAATTACTTAAGAAAGTATTATCCAAATTTATTATCTAGTTTTGTTCTTAAATACAAATTTCAAAACTGTTAGTTTCGTAGTTAGTCTTTTTATTATTATAATGAAATATATAAGTTTTTATATTTTTTCTAATATAAAGTTTAAAGTCTTTTTTAAAAGAAAATAACATAAATTATTTAATTACTTAGAGGAAAATGTAATTTCTTAAACGTATATCGTAATTTATAAATAATGTAAAGTAATATATTTTAATTTATATATTTAAGAGAACGTACTATTTAAATGAACGGTTTAAACAACCGAACGGTTTAATTTTGTTAATATTCTAAGCATTTAACTTTATATGTTTATTATTTAATACTAACGTTATAAAACCTTTTATAAAAGAATTTAGATTAAACCTAGCCGTTTAAGCTAAAAAACAAAACCAAAACTTAATTTTAAAAAGTATAATTCTATATACGATATTACCGATACGACCTTACAAGCTCGATATAACGATAAACGCGCCCGAATCGATATCGTCCCTAATTCGTAAAGATTAACGGCGATCGAAAAAAAAAATCGGTTATCGACTAAATTCTTAACTTAAATACCTCAGCGATTTCTTTTCGGTTTTAATACGTTGAAAATATAGCGAATTTATTACTTATTTAACGCGTTACGATACGCGTCGGGGTTAATTAAGCGTCGAACTTTGTTAAATATCAAAAAAAAAAGAAAAAGAAAAAAACCATTAAAACACGTTTAAATCGCAAAATCGATTATTAAAGGATATTATATAAAAGTTCAGAAACGTTTCGTAAATAATTCGAACTTATTCGGGTTATAATCGTAAAATACGGTATTATAAAAAAGATATTTATAAGTTTAACGAAACGGGCTTTTTAATAAAGCCTTTTATAATAACTAGTATAATGATTATAAATATTTAAAAAACGTAAAAGATTTAACTAAATTTAATAAGAATTTAAAAATAATTTGTAATTTTACGATTATTTATTATTTTAGTAGAAAAAACCTACTATAATTTTAAAATCGTAATAATTTATTATTAATTATAATAACTAAATAACTAACCAATTAAATTTAAAATAAATTCAATAGTTTAATAAACATATTCGAACGCGTACGAAACAACGAAAAGCTGTTTAAACTTTTAACGGTTACGAAAATTATTATTTGATAAAATTCGAAAAATATTACGTGAATAGCGGTATTATAACGTTTTATATTCTTTTTTATTTTTCCTATCGGTTTTAACCTTTTAACGTATCTTGCCTTTCCGTTTTATAACGTATTTATTCGCTTTATATCCAAAATTTAATTCGACGTTATTATATGTATATTATGAAAGAGATATTCTCGCAAGTTTTTACGACGCGTTTAAAATTACCATAACATCTAATAATATCAAATCCGCATTTACGAAAGCTAAACTTATTTTATTCGATTCTAATAACGCCCTTTTTAAATTGGAAATTTTAATTGTATTTATTGAATTGGGACGGGGTGATTTGGTCCTGATCAGTGCATATTTGATGAGAGTGTCACGATTGAGCCCGCGGTTCAAGAGATAATGAAGGCAACGCAAACTGTATTGTGTGGTGTTGAATCCATGAGTTTGAAAACGATGATGAGTGTCTGGTCTTTCTGGGGTTGCGCCCAGCGAAAAATGAACTCCTAGAAATACATGACTGGTGATGACTAATTGATCGGCAAAGCCATGTACCCGGCTCTGCACCCTGCATCATTTCATTATACCGACAATTTCTCCGCTTACGTCCGCCGGTTTTATTCTTTCGCCTTTTACAAAAATGCTTAAAAATATCCGTAAAATAACGAAATAAAAACATTACTTTTGAAAAAGGATTAAAAATTGTTTAGGTAGCTCGCGGACGAAAATTATTAAATCAGTTAATTTATTAACAAAAAGTTACTTAATAATTAAACATAAAATTACGTTTTTTAAAAAAAGCCAAACAGTTATTTAATTACTTGAAATTAATTACGTTTTTAATAAATGTTGTAAAATTAAGATTAAACGTTCTTAATAAAGAGGAACATTTATTATATAAAAAGGATAAATTCTTGTAGTTAAAAAGGAAAGGGGTGGTAAAAAAAATGCAACTAATAGCGGCGGAAGGTAATCGCTGTAAAAGGGTTAAAACGAAGAAACGGAAATATAACGTGTGCGGTAAACCGGACATAATGCGCGTATTTATAGAAAACTGTAAATACGTTTAGCAAAATCGAATCCGAGTAGTTAAATTAATTATTTACGTTATAATGATTTTATTTAAGTTCGTTATTACGGAGTGTAAAAAATTAAACTGTTTGCTTATATAGTACGTTAATATAAACTTTATTTATTTATTTCTTTATATAATAAGATCTTTTAATACTTTAAATAACTTCTTAAAACCTTATTATATTATCGTTTCTTTACGAATAACGTTCAGTATTTATATTGTTTTTAAGACTTTAATACTTTTGTAATGAATTTAAGTAAAATCTTATAATTACTTTACCTATAATTTATTCTAACCGTGAAAAGTATTAAACCAGTCATCGTATTCGAAGATACTGAGTATAGTATCTATCGTGGAAATTATATCCTAGAATGATTTTCTATGTACTTCGCTAAGCATGAAAAATAAGGCTTTAACCCATATTAACCTTGTATAACTTTAACTAAACCGGCTTTTTAATAAATCTTGTAATAATATGCGGTATAAAAATTATAAATACCGAAAAACGTAAAAGATTTAAATAAACGCAATAAGGTAATCGAAAATAGATTATAAATATATAAATTAATAATTCGTAAAGTTAGGTTATATCTTTATTCATTATTCTAGTAAAAGAAATTATCTTAATTCTTAATATTAAATACATTAATTATTACTTAATTAAAAATTCGGTATAAGCCGTAATAATTTAATAATAAACGAATTAAATTTGAAATAAATTTCATACTTTAATAAATATACACGAAAGTATACGAAAAGAATTAAAGGTTTTTTCATTCTCGACAGTTACGAAAATTATTATTCGATTAAATTCGAAAATTATTACGCGAATAATAGGATTATTACTTTTTATACGCCCGCGCATTCTTTTTATTAACTTTAACCTTTCGACGTATCTTATTTTTCCGTTTTAAAACGGATTTTTTTGCTATATATCGAAAGTTTAATACGACGTTACCATACCTATATCGCAAAAGAAAAAAAGAAAAAGAAAAAAGAAAACACATAGAAAAATAGAAATAAAAAAAGAAATAAAAGGAATTCCAAAGGAAATATTTAAAGAATTAAGAACATAGGAAGAAATACAAACGAATAACAAAAAATAAGAGAAATGAAAGAATAAAGAAAAAGAAAATAAAATTAAAAAAAAGAATAAAATAAAACAAAAAGAATGAAACAAAAAATAAAAAAATAAAAAAAGAAATAAAACAAAAACATAAGAAATAAAAACAATTAAAATTAAAAATTAAAATAAAATAGATTTTTATAATGCGTTTAGAATTATTATAACGTCCGATGATATTAAATTCGAATTTCTTAAAGCTGGATTTATTTTATTCCATCTTTATAACGTTTTTTTCGAATTAAAAACCTCTTTAGTTATGCTTATACTGACCGTTTTCCCGCTTATTTTTATTAATTTTATTTCCCCGCCCGCGAAGATCCTCACAACTATCCGTAACGTAATAAAATAAAAAAGTTATTTATAAAGAAAGATTAAAATTTATCAGGGTAATTCGTTGATAAAAATAATTAAATCGGTGAGTTTTGTAATAAAAGGTTATATATTACTTTTATATAAAGCGGTTTTTCTTCGAGAAAAAAACGTCCAATTACGTAAAACAAACTATATCTTAACCAAACGTCGCAGGACCAAAAATAAACCTTTTTAAAAAGGAGGAATATTTACGATACAAAAAGCATACGTTTTCCTGGCGGAAAAAAAAAAGAGGTAATAAAAAATGCAGTCAATAACAGCTAAAAATAATCGACGCAAAAAGGTTAAAACGAAGGAATGGAATAAGGGCATTTACGATCAGCCCGGACATAATACGTGTATTTATAATGAAATTATAAATATGTTTAATAAAAACAAATGTAATTAATTTGAATTAATTTATTACGTTATAGTTCCGTTATTTAAATTTAATATCGCGAAGTGTTAAAAAGTATTCCGCTTGCTTATATATCTCGCTCGCTTGTGTTATACGTTATAACCTTTTATTATAAAAGTAATCGGCTTAATTTATTTTATTAACGAATTACTTTAATAACTTTTAGAATTTCTTTATAAATAACAGTTTTCTTTTATTACTTTACGGATATTTTTAAATAGTCTTAAGAGCGGGAGAATAAAATTAATAAAAGTAAACGGAAAAACGATCGGTATAAGCACAATCGGATAATTTTTTAACTCGAAAAAACGTTATTAATATCGAATAAAATATATCTAACTTTCGCAAATTCGGATTTAATATTATCGGATATTGTAGCAGCTTTAAACGCGTCGTAAAAACCCGCGAAGAAACTTTTTTTTCGTAATATAAATATAATAACGTCGTATTAAACCTTCGATATAAAACGAATAAATACGTTTTAAAACTAAAAAAAACAAAATACGTTAAAAGATTAAATTAAAAGAAATACATAAAACGTAATAAAAAACTTTTCGCGTAATACTTTTCGAATTTAATCGAATAATAACTTTCGTAACCGTTAAAGATTAAAAAACGTTTCGTTTTTTTTTTGATACGCGTTCGAATATATTTATCGAAATATTAAATTTACTTTAAGTTCAATTCGGTCCTTATTTAGTTATTATAATTAATATTAATTTTTTAATTAGTTAATAATAAATTATCGTAAGATTAAAAATTAAGGTAAATTCTTTTTATTAGAATAATAAATAACGATGTAACTTAATTTATATAATTATACCCTTTTCTCGAATTTCTATTCCATATATTTAAATCTTTTACGTTATTTACTATTTATTATCATTATACCCTATATTATTAAACGCCTTATTAAAAAGCCCCGTTTTATTAAAGTTATATATATCCTTTTTTACGATGCTATATTTTATAATTATAACCCGAGTAAATTCGAACTATTTTTAAAATACTTTTAAATTTTTACATATCTTTTTCTAATACTTAATTATTCCCTTTAAACATATTGATTTAATTTCTTTTTGCTCTTTAACAAATTTCGATTTTTAGTTAACCCCAACGTGATATATAACACGTTAAGTAAGCAATATATTAGCTATATTTTTAATGTATTAAAACCGGACAGAAAATACTTACACATTTAGGTTAAGAATTTTTGTCGATAATTGATTTCTTCTTAGTGGGCGTTAATTTCAGCAAATTAAAAAAATATCGGCTCGGAAAGGTTTACCGTTAAATCGGTTTTATAATATAGATTAAGTTACTTTATATATAAAACTAAATCGTTTAAAATTAAGTTCTTAGTTTCTCTTTTTTTTTCGCTTAAACTGTTAAATTTATTTTAACTTTTTTAACAAGGCGTTTTATAATGTTAATATTAAAAATAATAAACGATTAAAGATAAGTAATTAGAATTGTTTAAAAAGTGACCGACTCGGTGATATACCCGATTCGATGGTATGATACGTTAGCGAAAATATAAATAATTATTAAATATAATAAAACTAAAAAGATTAACTTACTTAAATAAAACTTCATCGTTACTATATTTACGAAATTTTTATTTCTTAATCCGATTAAATATATTAAACAATGCATTAAAAAAAAGAGAAGATTTCTTGCTAATATATATAACAAATAATTTTAAAGGCAAAATTCCTGAAGAAGATAAATCGTATTATAAACTAACCAGCTTAATGCGCGTAACGATAGTCAGAAAATTCTTAAAATCCTTAACTATCTGTTAAAATATTACGTAATTGATTTAATAAGTTCGATAGCATTTATTAAAGCCTGCTTTTAATAATAAGTTCAATTAATTAAATTAAGTAAACGGCGTAATAAATTAGAAAAGATTAAATACATAAAATATAATTACATTAATTACGTTAATCAAGTTAAAAATAAAGTATATATGTTTATCAATTTTATAATCTAAATAATACCAACTTATAATATAGATTAGCTATTTAAATTACCTTTAATAGTCTGCTATTACTAAACGTAACTATCCCATACCTTATTACTTAATTTTCTACGATACTGCTGCTAACATAAGCCGTACGACTAGGTTTAATAGTTAGTTAAACCCCTTAGCCGTCACAGTTTTGCAGACCATGTCAATCTGCACCTATGCTTTTGCGTTCGGTTAAGATGCAACCCGTAAAAAGAGGCTGGCTACTTTATAGGGGAGGAATGGCAGAAAAGCCAGCCACGGGGGTTGGTATATTTACCTTATATAAATGAAGATAAGGTCCGCGAATGGCTTTTAATTAAGGTCTTTCGGACAAACTGGCCTTTGTTAAGTACACTTCCGCCAAGTTCCGGATCTTACCGTATTATATCGAAGGGACGAAGGGATAATCAGGATTAAAAACGCTTAATTCTTTGTCGTAAGGACTGAAAGTTGGTCTTTTATACTTTACGCTGAGTAAATTTCTGTGGTAACGCCTAACGCTAGTTGTGATCCTTGCTTTTCACACGTTAAGTTCGAAAGAAGTGGATATTGTATTGGTTAAGAAAAGGATGGGATAGCAGGAGCAGCAACGGCTCACTCCGAGGGGGCGGTCTAGGGAGACGCCTCGGCCTTTTGACCGTACACAACGTGGCTGGCGAGGGACAACATTAATTAATCGACCAACCTTCGTTCTATCATTGGGGAAAGCACGTACTGGTAGGCAACACCTAAGTTTTTGGGATTGCGGGTGGCAGCACGCATCTTAGCGACAAAAACCTGCACCTCCTCGAAGCCCCAGCCCAGAACCTGGCCAATCGGGTATATGGCAAAGCCGTCTAGACTTAGGTCCAAGTAAAGTCTGCAGTACATGCCCTGCTGCTTGAGATTATTGTCCATGGGCCAAGGAGAAAGAGGAATCTTGAACTTCTTGTGGACGACGCCGGTGAAGCCGGCGTCGTGTGCCCAGGACTCCATGTTTTCTGTAACCCTAAACGTGCGGTTCAGCTTGTCGCCTGCGTCGTAAAACACTTTTGCCCACTGCTTGAAAATGCTGGGGTGGATTGTCAGCGGAGTGCCCGTTTTGACGTGGGAGCCAAGGAACAATAGGATGATTGCATGGCACGTCAGTTATTCACAGAATCGTGGCGCTTTTCAATACGTACTGATCTTCGCCGATTTCGAGGTTTGGGTCCTCGGAACGCATCTCGATGTCAGGCTCTAGATGCTGGAACCAACCGCCGGGCTTTAGAAACCTGTACATCTGGCGGTAGAGCTTTGACCAGTCATCAACAGCGCCGTACATGTAGCGAATGTGGATGAAGTCGAATGACTCGGGCTTAAATGTCCAGTCTAGTTGCGCATCCTCGATTTCAAAGCGCAGGTTTGGCGGCACCCAGGTTGGTTGTGTGGGCGAGATGTCGATGCCGATAACTTCAGCGGAGGGATACTCGTCTGCCACATCACTGAAGACCGCTTAGAAAGGAATATGAGAAGACGGGTTATGGACAGGGTATACTGACATGGCCCAGATGCCTGTTCCGGTGCCGATGTCCAGGATGCGCTGGGTATTTGCAGTCAATTTGACTTGGTGTCGCACTGCGGTTGATGGGTGGGTTTGATTACCTGTGGATTGTCTCCGATGGGTGCGATGAACAGCTTGTCGCCCAACATCATCGTCAACCATTGATGTCTGTCAGCATGAAATGGTCAATATGGAGTCCTCATTTGGTGATATATTAAGGGAGCTATACGCTACATCGAAAGCTTCCAAATGCTTGTCATCGTTCGGCGCCCTGTCAGTAGTGTAAGAATTACTACCATGGCTGGTCAACAAGCTTGAGATGGGGAGTGTCTATGCACCAGTATTCGGTCGTTTTAGAATTCTGGTAGGTTCGGCCCTGAATGTTGCGATACTCCATGAGACTTGCTGTGATGGATGCCGTTGACTCGACTCGACTGGGTAATAAACGGTCAGCAAATACCCTCGGGACGTTACCAGCCTAGACATAAGCAGACTGCGATCATGACGACGGCGGGCGAGACTTGCCTCTCTGCATCGACATCAGAGTCACCGTCGTCAGCGCCGATGAGCGCTGGGTCCTAGCCGTCTGAGTTAGTCTCAATGAATGTGAATCTAGTGTCCGTAGCCAAAGCTAGACCGGATAAAAGCGGGTGAGCCCTGCTGGGAGCAGGAAAATCTGGGGGGGAAGAAGAGGGGCGGATGAGCACTCAACGGCTTCGATAGTGGCCGGGTTCTCTCCCGAAGCCGTCGACATTTCGATGGCTAGGGTAATAATTTCGGCCTACGACATGAAAGGTGGAGGCTGGATGCTGAAAAAGAGCTCAATATAAAACGCAAGATATGATGGAGAAAGAAAAGTGCGATGTGGTAAAAGGGGAGAGGGGGTATTAGCTCATTAGGTGTGGATTGTGCGGATCGTGTGGATCTTGTAATATGGACCTGGGGCTGTCGTTGCTTCGACAGCCGACTTCGCAACGAGGACAACTGTAAGAGAGTCAATGTAAGCATCAACAAAATACCAGGTAGTTCAGACAAAAGAAGAAAAATCCCCCCCTTTTTTTAAAAAAGGGATTCATTATTTCCGGATCATTGTCTGCGGCGAGACATCGGAGTCTCGTAATCCATAAGATGCTCACGGAGTTTCTTATGCAATCCTAACTCAGTTCATGGGGATTAATGAATGTCATGGTTGACGTGGCAATACTGACATGGTGGTGTCAGCAAACATCATGAACATTACAGCGCTCCTTCCCCCTTTCGCTTATCGACATATCTGAGATGGGGAGATAATGAGCAATAATGGCTTGCAGACTTTTTTGGGTGTGGAAGTGACGGTCCCGCGACAGGCCGTACTTGTTCAGGTCTGTCCTGGTTATACCGTATTGCATATCACGTGAATTTAAACGTTACTACGATACTTATTTAAACTTATACTAGTCCGGGTCAGATTCCGAAGAGTTCTTCGCCTCGGTTTAAAATAAACCGATGACCATGTCCCATATAACATCAGTTGAAAAATTTGCACGAGCCATATGCTACCTGCCCGCACTTATACAATCTACTGCATAAGCCATTACATTGGCCACTCTGCGTCAGGTCTATTTTAGTTTACCTCAGCTAGCTCAGGCCTCCCTGGTGTTACGAACCAACACCTTACCAGCTTGGGCATACGGTCGGGACAAGACTTAAACGACCACCGACCAGAAAGATCACGTGACATGGATAAGGATGGATCCAATACATCCAAACGGATCCATGCACTTATATAACATGGATGAGGATGAATCTAATATACTCAAACGGATCCATGCACTTATATAATATGGATAAAAATGGATTTAATAAATATAAGGTAATCTAATTTACGATATATACGTTCGTTACTTTTCGTATTTAAATAAATTACCTTTAATAATTTGTATAATTAAACGTAATTATTAAATACTTTATTATTTAATTTTTTACGATATTATTATTATTATAAACCGTACGATTAGATTTAGTAATTAGTTAAACTTTTTAGCCGTTATACGTTATAAGCTTTTAATTAATAATGCCGTTAAACTTTAAGCAATACTTAATTTCCACCAGATTAACTTTTTAAGAACTTATTATTTAACAATTCGTTAAAAACTTTAAAAAGTTTTAATGTAGGGTTAAGAACCTTAAAAACGAAAACGAACAACTTAAGAATTAGCTTAAGATATAACCTACTATGAAACCCAAGTAAAAAATTAAAACCCTAAAATCTTTCGATAACATTAAAAATACATTAACTTTTTTTTTAACCCAGGCAAAATCCTAGTTTTATTTTAACCGGAACTTTTTAATTAACGAACTTAATAAAATTATTACTATTACCGGAAACCTTAAAAGAAATACTTTAAAATAATTTGAACTTACTTTACGGGATTACTTAGAAAACGTAGAAACTGGTCGGAAAAAAGATATTAATAAGCTATTTAAGTATTATACCAATTTCGAATAAAAGGTTAAAAATATAGGCGAAAATCTTAATAAAAAACGAAAAGCCGGATAAAATATCCTTTAACTTACCTAAAAAGGTTTAGCATTAAGATATGCCGTATTATTTAAATAAACCTTATTACGTACCGGATAAACTAACAACGAGATTATAATGGATACCTTTTATCGAGGTTTAAAAAAACTCTTTACTTTTAATAAATACGTTAATTAAGTAATTAAAACCGACAACCGATAGTATAAACAACGTATGAAAAAAAGGGTAATATTTCCCTGAGCACGGATATTCGAAAAGCAATTAACAACAAAAGAAAAATAATTTCCTTACATTTTACGGAACGATTCTAGGAGTTATGGAATTAAACGTAATTTAATAACGCGTCTTTCGTATAATTAACTATTATAACTATAATAATATGGGACATAAGGCTTATTAATATAAAATACTTAAAAGATTACGATAAAATACCTAAATACCGGTTCCTTCAGGATTTTTTCGAAATAATTAAGATAATAATAAGTTAATTAACATAATCAGAATTAAAAACGACTATAACCCTTTAAGGAAGTATAATAAGGGTTACAGGAAGTAAAGAAATTGTTTTAAGTAATTATTTAAGAATAACGAGCCGTTATTATAAAACTTATAATAACCTAATAACTAAAGGAATACGACGGATAAAAGGAGCTTATAAAAGATAAATTATTTTTCCGTTCCCAGAAGAAACGGCGATAACGGTACGAACAGTTGGAAATAAACGTATGGATTAAGGAATACTAAAGTTAAGACGAGAACTTGTTATTAAAACAGCTGGATCGATACGGGAAATTTTATGTTATTTAATATAAGCGCGTTTATTACCTTAAATATGTAAAAGAATAATGATATATCGAAAAACGATTTACGCGAATATATAATTAAGGATTCGATTTTTATAATTAAACCGGAAAAGATCTTAGGAATTAACGGTAGTATAAATACCTAAAAATATACGCTTTAAAGGATACCGTTAATATTATCACGGTAATAACAAGCTGGCCCGAAGGAAAGACCTATCTCGATAAAAACTTTATATATCATTTCGGATAATACGATTATAAAATAAAAAAGGAATAAGTTTATTAAACTGTTATAAGGGCATTTTTAAAAGTAGTTAATAACTTAAACTTTCGATTAACCTTTATAAACAACTCGAACGAATGAGAAGAAATTAAAGATAAGATCTAAAAGAAAAATAAAGATATAAGGTAATACGATACTTAGTTCCAAGTATAATAAAAGGGATAAAAAAACCCCGAACCAGAATATATTAATAGAAAAACTTTTAAACTTACGTCTTTTTATTCGAAGTTATTTTACGCCGATAGGAAGGATAGTTAAAATATTTGTAAATGTTTAATTAATAAAATTAAAAACGTATTAAGGCGTTAAAAATAAATTAAAAGACGAACGTTACTTATAAGAAAGCCGTAAAATGGTAAAACCCGAAAAAGCTAGCAAGAATTTCCCAAAAAGACTTTAAACACGACGATAGGAAGCCAAAATAACTTTATTACTTTACGAATATAAATTAAGATATATTAATTTACCGTATTAATAAATTGCGGAATATTAAAAGGCAATCATATTACGCCGGATATAATTAACCGACATCGATTATTATAAAATGAAAACATAAAACCTTATATCGCCGAGAACGCAAAAGGTCAGGTATTTACCTAGGATAATAAAAAGATTACCCGCGAAATTAAATAATGAACTTCGATATCGTTTTAATAGAGAATTATAACGTAATCCTTAAAGGGCTATGGCTATATTAATATGTTCTTTGAATTAATTAAATAAGTAGTTAAATAAAGTTTGTTTTATATTTATTTAATTAAGAAAAGTAAAATACGAAAAGACTTTAATATTTAATGGAAAATAATAATAAATATAGGTATAAAGATACGAGAAAACCCTTATTACCTATGAGAATAAAACGTAAAAGAAAATAAGAGTACTATAGAAAAATACGACATATTATTATTATTATTAAATTAAAGTTACGAAAGATAAACGATTACTTATAACATCAACTCTTAAAAGCTAGAGATTATAGTTAACGTATTTCTATAATATTATAAATACGAACGATTATTTCTAAAACAAAAACTCGAACCGAAATTATTAAAATATAACGAATAAGATTAAAAAATAATTTTAAGGAAAGAATATCGATCACACTTTATCTAATTTATAACCTTAACGAAACGGAATTATAGGCATTACGTAAATACCTTAAAAATAAGTTTCGAAAAGGTTATATACGACGTTTTAATTTATCGGCCGGATACCTTATATTTTTTATATTAAGAAAAAACGAAAATATGCGGTTAATTATCGATTATAAGCAGTTAAACGATATTATAATTAAAAACAGAATATTGTTACCTTTAATTAATAAAATAAAGGACCGCTTTTATAAAACAAATTAGTTTATAAGCTTAAACCTTAGAAAAGGATATAATTAAATTCGTATTAAGTTAAGATACGAATAGAAAATAACCTTTATAAGGAAATACGAACTTTTCGAATATTTCGTTATGCTTTTCGGATTTACGAACGTATTAGCAATCTTTTAACGAATAGTTAATTATGTACTTAGGAAGTACTTGGATATTTTCGTTATTTAGTACTTGGACGGCATTCTTATTTACTTAAAAAATAAAAAGGAATATATAAAATACGTTTATATAACTCTTTAAGCCTTACAAAACGTTAACTTACTAATTAATACGGAAAAATACGGGTTCTATATATAAAAAGTAAAATTTTTAACATATATTATTATCTTTAAATAAATTAAAATGAACCCTTAAAAGATTACTGCAATATAAGAATAAAAAACGCCTACCATAATTAAGAAAGTATAAATCTTTTTCGAATTTGTTAATTATTATATAAAGTTTACTCGAAATTTTAATAAAATAATTATATTATTATTTAACATAATAAAAAAGGGAAATAAATTCTTTCAAATAATAAAAACGAAAACCGCTTTTTAAAAAGTTAAAAACGCGATTATTAACGAGTTAATATTAATTATATACGACCTAAGCTGCCTAATTAAGCTCAAAACCAACGCCTCGGATTACGTTTTAAGCGTAATAACCGGATACCGTAATAATTAAGGTAACTTATACCTTATCGCTTTTTATTTTTATAAGTTAAAAAAAACAAAGTTAAATTACGCTATTTCCGATAAAACATTTATGGTTGTTATTAAAGCTTTTCGAAAATTCAGATATTACTTTAAGGGAAACCTTTACCAAGTTAAAGTATATACCGACCATAAAAATCTTATTCGCTTTATTACCATCAACAGATTAAAAGGACGATAATTACGTTACGCCGAAAAAGTTAGCAAAATACGACTTGGTCATTATTTACTAAAAAGGATCATAAAACGGCAAAATAAACCAATTTAACCGAAAACTAAATTTCGAAAAAAAGTAATTAAAGTTAATTACAGAATTTTCGATATTATGCTGAAAGGATATTTACAATTACGACAGATAGCAACGATTAAAGCAATACCCTTTAACCTATATCAAAGAATCCAAAAATATAACGATAACTTACCTAACGATCAAAAAATGAAAAAAGTACAAGTTCTAGAAAAATATTGAAAAAATATTAATACGAAACATATACGAATATCAGTTATATAAACATCCAGGGATTCGTAAAACCTTAAAACGATTATAATTTACTTATTATTTTTTTGTAAATAAAATTAATAATAAAAAAAGTACAATAATAATACTATATACACAATAAGGCGAAAACTTAATAACATAAACTATACGGAAGATCACAACCATTACTAATCGTAAAACGATTATAAAATTTAAATACCTTCGACTTTATTATTAAACTTTTAAGATTAAAAAACCTAGTTACGAACATATATTACGATAGCATTTTTATAATCGTTAATCGATTTATAGAATTTTCCTATTTCCTACTATATAATAAAAATACGGACAGAAAATAAATGGCCTATATCTTTTTAAGATATATCTTAGGAATATATGGATTACTAACATAAATTATTTTAAATAAAGGGACGATGTTTATTTCGAAATTCTAATAAGGACTTATGGGATAATAAAGCCTAAATTATAAATTATTTAACGCATTTAAACCTTAACAAACGGATAAATAAAAGAAACTAACCAAGTATTAAAACATATTAACGATATTATATTAACTATAAACAAAATAAGTAGGTTTAACAGCTACTTATTGCTTAACTAACCTATATCACTAATAATTATAAAAATACTAAAACGACTGCAAGAAACGCCAACTTTAGTTTTATACTAAGAGTTTATAAAAATATACGCAAAGGATTAATCAAGGTCCAAATAACGTTTATATCAAACCAATTTAAGCAACTATACGTAAAAATAAAAACAGAATTTAAATTTATACGTAACCAAGTAAAGAAATATTACAACGAAAAAAGGTTAAAAGGATTAACCTTCTAAAAACAAAGATGGTTTACCTAACTATTAAAAATATCCAAATTAAATAACCAAATAAAGAACTTAACGTTAAATATATCAGATTATATAAAATCACTAAGAAAATCTTAAAAACTAATTACTAATTAAAATTACAACCTAAAGTTAAATTCCATTCATTCTTTTATATTTCCTTATTCGAATTAACAATAAATATTATTAAGTTTAATACGGGATCCGAGAAAAAGGCAAAAAAGAATATACTAATATACGAAACAAAACAATCCTAAACATACAAAAAAAAAAAGGTTTACCGAATACCTGATTAAATGAAAAATTTACCCGGATTCCGAAAATATTTAAGAGCCCGCCAAAAATCTTATAAACGCCTAACGCTTATTAAAAAGCTTTCACTAGCAAAACCGACAACGTTTAAAATAACTTTTTAGCCCGGATCTGCCGGAAAAAACCAATCGGCGCCTTCAAAACTAAATAAATTCGCTATCCCCGTAACCTATACGACCTACGCGGCAACCTTTACCTTAACCTTTTCTTATTCTTTCAATTCCTTTAACGATTATAACCTACCATTAATTATTTCGATACTCTTAATACGAAAAAACTCTTATTATTAACGCAACCGCCGTATACAAAATATGGCTTTACTTATACGTTTTAAAACCTCGTTTATTTTCTTTTATAATTAAAAAAAACCATTTTTGGGCAAAAACCTCCTTTCTTTTCAACCGTTCCTTTTCTCGCAAAATATTATGATAAATGTTATGACCTAACGGTCTTGGCTACAACACACACAGTCGGACCTCCAGGAAGCCAACTCCGACCCAAGCCCAGATGTTACGTGACTGGCTCAAGGAACTTAACAGTCCCTATTGGTCCAAGGACATTAAGCCAGCCGAGCCATGAAAGGGCTTAAAAGGACTTAAGGAGATTTAACTAACAAAAGAGTTTAAGCCGCTTAAGCACCTTGAGCCAAGGCAAGGATATATACGCTTATTATTACCATAGTTTAGATAGATTACCAACTTGTAATGTAACTTAGTTACTTAGATTACCTTTAATAATCTGCTATTACCAGACGTAACTATTAAAATACCTCATTGCTTAGTTTTCCACGACACTACTGCTAACATAAACCGTACGACTAGGTTTAATAGTTGGTTAAACCCTTTAGCCGTCACACCTGGCTTGTTCTCCGTTTTCTTCGAAATCACGCAAGTACCACTCCATAACACTAAAAATTAACCAATCAAATCCCAAATCCCCGAAACGAGCCAGCGAAGTCTGAGTTCATATTATACGAAAAAGGGGCTCGTTTAGTACTTATACTTCTTAAAAAAGGAAAATTTATAATAATAAAACGGTTATTATAATTATTTATATACTTATATATTGCGCTTTAGTATAGCGTATTATTAATACTATATTAATTTTAAATAAAACTCTTTTATAACTTTTAAATGCTAACGTATTTATTAATTATAAGCCAAACATATCGCGTTATCGTTTTCCCTTTCCAAATATGATAAATTTAAATCTTTCTGATTTAATTACGCTATATACCTAAAATAACATATACGTATGCGGATATTAGATTTTCAGCATTAACGGAAGAAATGAACGTACGGTTTAAATTTTTCTTCAATAATAAAGTTCTTTATAAGAATAATAATCGAACTTAATATTCGACGATTTAAACCAGCCGGTTAATTAATATGTTAAAAAACAAATAACGTGTCATACTATCAAGCTGGATACCTTTTGGCATTTCGCGATGATAGACTCAAATAAAATAATTATAACGTAATACATTAATTTAAACTAATTAAATTCGTTTAAGCTTAACGTATTTATACCTTTTTTATAAGTACGCGTATTATATCCGAGCTTATTATAAACGGTATACTTTCGTTTCTTCGTTTTAATCTTTTATAATAATTACATTGAGCCGTTTTTAAATGTAATTTCTTTTACCACCTTCTTTTTTAGCTAAAAAGCGTAACCTTTTTCTATTATAAATGTTGATTTCCTTTTTTTTAAAAAAAGGTTTACTTTTAGTTTTTACCAATTATTAAGAATATAATTAACTTTCTCGAATTAAGTTACCTTTTTTAAAAAAGTAATTTTATAGTAAAATATTAAATAACCTTTGTTTAAAAAATTAACCAATTTAATAAATCGTATTAGCTAGCTACTTTAATAATTTATAAACTATTTTGTAAATAATACTTTTATTTCGTTACTTTATAAATATTTTTAAAGATTTTAATAAAAGGTAAAAAATGGAATGGGCGGAAGTGAACGGCGAAACGGTCCGTATAAGTATAGTTAAATAAAATTTAAATCGAAAAAAACGTTATTAAGACCAAATGAAATCAGTTTGGTTTTTACAAATCTAAATTTAGTATTATCGGACGTTATAACGTACTACATAAGCGAGTCGTTCGCCTTTTTAGCATTTCGCACTAATAATTTTAAAATAGTTAACTAGAATATATTAAATTAATTCATATTAATCGAATTCTTTATTGTTAAATGTTTTTATAACTTTTTTACAAGTATACGCATTATGTCCGGACTTTTTCGTAGACGTCATACTTCCGTTTTATCGTTTCCATTCTTTTACGATAGTTATCTTCCGCCGTTATTAGTTGCATTTTTTATTACCCTCTTCCTTTTCAGTTAAAAGACCTTGCTCTTTTTAAATAATATATATTCCTTTTTTTAAGACCTTTATTTTTAATCTGCCGACGTTTAATAAAGTCAGAATTATTTTTACGTAATTAAGTGATTTTCTATTTAAGAAAAGTAGCCTTATACTAAATTATTAGGCAATATTTATTTAAAATTTTGACTAATTTAATGATTTTTATCAGCGAGCTGTCCTAGTAATTTTTAATTCTTTTTTATGAATAACGTCCTTACTTCGTTACTTGACAAATAGATCTAAAGGTTTTCGCAGAAAGCGAAAAAATGAAACCGGCGGAAGTAAAAGGCGAAATGGTTAATATAAGCATAACTAAAAGAGTATCTAAATCGGAAAGAATATTATTAAAATCGAATAAAATAGATCTAGCTTTTATAAATCCAGATTTGATGATATCAAATGTTATAACGGTTTTAAATATTTCGGCAAAATTGAAACGAGTGTTTTATTTCGCTATATAAATATAATAAGGTCGTGTTAGACTTTTAATATAAAGTAAATAAACGCGCTTTAATACAGAAAAACAACATACGTCGAAAGGTTAAAATTAAAACAAGAGCAAGCATATAAAGCGTAATAATACCCTTATTCGGGTAACATTTCTCGAATTCGATCGAATAATGACTTTTATAACCGTTAAAAATTAAAAGACGTTTCGATTATTTCGTACGTATTCGTATATTGAAGTGGTGTAGGGTGCAGTATGGGTGCAACTCTGCAGCTTTGCTGCAGCTCTGTTTCTAGCTGCTTCTATTCATTTCGCCGGTGGGCTCCAATGGAGCGACATCCAGTGAGTCGACGACGGTCTATAAAGTTCTGACCTGGCAACTTTTGTATGTAGTCTTCCAGAGAACCAAGGCACGCCCGACAATTCCTTTTCCCAAGCAACCAAACAAGATGTCCTACATACATCAGCTTCGATAAGCCCCGTCCCAATTCAATATGTTTATTGAAATAATAGATTTATTTTGAACTTAATTCTTTTGTGATTTAATTATTATAAGTTATATTAAACTTTTAATTAAACAATAATAAGTATTTTCAACATTAAAAAGTTAAATACATTTTTAAAAGATAATAATAAATGAAGGTAAAATTTAATTCTATAAATTATTAACTTGTATAATTATAAATTACTTTCGATGTTCTTATTACGCTTATTTAAGCTTTTTACGTTTTTACGTTTTTTAATACTTATAGTTATTATACTCGATAATATTAAAAATCTATAAAAAGCCGGTTTCGTCAAAGTCATAAATATTCTTTTTTGCGATATCATATTTTGAGAATATAGTCCGAATAAGTTTGAACTATTTACAAAATTCTTTTACATCTTCGTATACAACTTTTTAATAATGAATCTTTCGATTTTAACGCGTTTTAATTTTTTTTTTTAGCCGTCGTATAACTTTCGACGCCCAGTTAACCTTAACGCGTATCGTAACATACTAGTTAAAGCAGTAAATATACTATATTTTTAACGTATTAAAGCCGGACAAAAAACGTTTGCGAATTAAAATTAAAAACCCTTTCGATAATACGTTTCTTTTCGGCCGGCGTCGACTTTTATAAATTAAGAATATTATCGGTTCGGGCACGTTCACAGTTATATCGGTTTGTTAAAGTAAAGTTTAAGACGCTATATATTTAATAAAAATGTTTAAAATTATGTTTCAGATCTTTTCTTATAATTTAAAGGGTTAATTCTATTCTCGTTTCTTTATCAGTCGTTCTATATTATTAATATTAAGAAATAAGTAATTAGAGTTGGATAATTAAAATTCTAAAAAGGAGAAACTAGCGATTCGCCTCTGTGAGTGACTCGGTTATATATCACGTTAGCGGTTTTAAACGTTTTCTTAAAATCGAAAAGGAATATCTTTTTATTTTCTTTAACGATATTGTCGGCAATTGGTGCTTACAGGTGTTGCTTGTTAGCTGGCTTTGCAGGCCCAGGCTGCAGGAGTGCTGCCTGGGACACCCTTTGTCCACAGACGATCCTTTGTCACCCAATCATGTATGTAAGGGCGATTACCTACGGACTAGATTTGTCCTTTCCCAGAATACATAAAACTAACATATAAGAGTTACGCCAGATTCCTGCATTTGATTACTGTGACTGCTGATATGGTAGCATCTTTTGGTTATTGATAACCTAGCACGTCATACGAAGTGGTTAATTGTAGTCTGGTAGCGGCAATAGCTAAGTTATCATCAGAAAAAGCAAAAGGTTCAAGAGAAAGCCGCTCAGCTAACGATTTAAGAAAAAAGTCAAGTAGCAGTTAACGATGTCAGGCTAACGCCGTACCCCAGAAAAGTTCCTTGCTAAACTAATGGTTAGCAACCCATCCGATAAGGGCTTCGTCCTTATAAAGGGCCAGAAGCAGAATAACAACCCCTTCCTTTCCCCCAAGCGCGTACCTTTACCTGAAGAGTACTATAGTGAGGGAAGGTAAAAGGAAGAACATGAGCCATCTTTAGTAGGAAATAACTTACTGCCTTAGCAATAACGGCCGAAAATAGATAGGCCAAAAACCCCATTTATCCAGAAACAGCATCCCGAATCAAATTTGAACAAGCTTTATATATCCTTAGGTAATAACTTACGTAACATCAAACGGGACGTTAAAGTACGGGAAGATAAATACCTACAGGTGGAAAAAAAGGTCAAAAAGCTAAGGCTCCAAAATCGAAAAACTAAAAAATCGATAATGCAACTAAACGAAATAATGATACAGTTTTTGGATAGGTTTTAACTAAGCAAGTCGCGAAATGCGAGTACATAAGTAAAGGCGTCGGAAAGCGCTTAACCCGAAATACGGGCGAATGGCTCGAAGAAAGCTTCCGTTACAGTAGAAGAAAGCGACGTGGAAAAGATCAACCCCTTAAGAGAAGGCGAAATAAAGCCCAAAAGGTAATTTATTAAGAAATCCGACCCCCTTAAAAAAAGAAAAGTAAAAAGGTAAAGCCATCTAAGGAAAAAGGTTTGGCACGTAACGACCCTAATAATTCAAACAGTTCTTCGTTTTTACCCTTATCTTTAAACTTATCTTAGGTTCCCTTAAAGAAGCGTAACAAGGAACGTAACAATTCCTCCAGCAGTTTATCAGGTTCCTTTAGCAGTTCAGACAGCTTTAACGGGGCAGGTGTACGCCTGAAGAAAAAGAAGTCCAATAATAAAAATAGCACGCTTTGCTGGAAGCGTTTTAATTTTACGCTGGACAAGGAAAATTACCTGCTCGGTTGGGCTAATTAAAAGCTTTAAAGTAACGTATTAAGTTTTGCACTTAAGGAAATTAGTTACAAGGAGGGCATAAAGTTAAAGCAATTAAATCAGTTACGCTTCGTCGAAGCTATTACCAAAACTTGTAAAAGGGCGCCTCTTAAGTTAATTACAAATATCAAAAAAAAGAAAAACGAAGATGTTAAGGATTTTCTAGAAAACTTACGCCGTAATAGGCAAAGCCAGGCAGAGGTCCCTTTGGAAGAAGCTAAGCAAGATTACATACGACGGTGGAAACTTAGTACAGTTTATCACTAAATTTTAAAAGCTTTTTCGGGAAGTTAAAGGCTGTAGCATAAAGCTCGGGACCGAGGAACATATTACTATGTTCCTTACTGCTGTGGAGGACCGCGCTGGCAGCTGGTGCAAGACGATGTAATTAATGCTACGCCAGACGGACTATTCCTTTCAGTAATTGATTAACGACTTTAACAGCGAGTTCTATGACCGTTCTGGTAACAAAAAAAAAAAGAACGGGAAGTCCTATAATGCCTAGAAAGGCAAGGGTAAAGGTAATAATAATAATAAAAATAACAAGCCCGTATGGAACAAGAACGGAAATCCCCTTTGCTTTAATTATGGCAAGTATGGGCACTTAGCCAAAGATTGCCCTAAGCCCTAAAAGGAAAAGAATAACAAAAGAAAAAAAGGTAAGAAAGGCTAACATCAGGGAGGTAACAATAATAACAATAATCGAAACAGCAGCTTTCGCGATACCTAAGGAGGTGGTCAGGGCGAAAAGAAATTTATCC
The DNA here is from genome assembly GCA_004154915.1 of Monosporascus ibericus. Classification (NCBI taxonomy): domain Eukaryota; kingdom Fungi; phylum Ascomycota; class Sordariomycetes; order Xylariales; genus Monosporascus; species Monosporascus ibericus. Next base: position 340 of record QJNU01000825.1, on the reverse strand, counting down.
CTAAGGGTCTAAAGGACGTATATCGCTTTAATAAAGAAACATTTAACGCCTAAGTGTTACGAGAACAGTGTTCTCGTCCCAAGGACTTACCTTTGAGGCCTAGCGTGGGAGTGCGCTACGGCTAAAGCTCGGCCAAAGGGCTTGGCCTTTAAGTGATCTAGGTGATCTAAGTGATCTGGGACTAGATCATATAGATCATATAGATCCACGATATACTTATTGAAAGATAAGTTAGTGTCAGATATAGGGGACATCAGTTGTGTTGTTGTATTATGCTAGATACGTGTGCTGTTGCACGCGTACAGCGTTAAGTAGCTTAGCCACGGAACATGTATGGGCC
>QJNU01000824.1:0-27990 GCA_004154915.1 Monosporascus ibericus | reverse complement strand
AATAATAATAATAATAATAATAATAATAATAATAATAATAATAATAATAATAATAATAATAATAATAATAATAATAATAATAATAATAATAATAATAATAAGCCATATTATATTTATATAACGTAATATTATTTTAATTATTACGTTATTTTAAATAAAATATTAAACGTTTTAAATTATATGATAATTAATTATTATTATATGATATTTTATGTGACAAATATGTATTTTTAATATTATTAATATTACCGTTTAATTTCCATTTAAATTTCGATTATTTTTTAAAAATATGATTTAAACGGTTATTTAGTTTGCCGGCGAAAACTAAGCGTTAAATGGCAAGCTAGAAAAGTATCGTATTAAAAGTACTTAATACAAACGTACTGATATATTTACGATCGGTCGCCGTTTCGAAATCTTTTAAAAAGTTAAATTTATTTTTAAAATAATTATTTTTATTATATTGGAAATCGATTTTCCATGATCAGTTATAATTACGAAAATATAATTTTAATACCGTCTAATAAAGTTACTAATTAAACTATTTTTATATATATTTTATTTTCATTATTTTGCGGTTAGTTTTCAATTAAACGCAAATATAAAATATTTTTATAATTTAAAAACCTTTCGCAATATGTTATAATATTACGTTTTTTTTACAAATAAACTCCGTTTAGTTTCTTTTAAATATTTTAACTATATCTGTTTTTTAAAATAATATAAATAAAAAGTATTCTTACCGGATAAAATCTGTATTAAATATATATATTTTTAACGTTTTAAACCTTTTTTTTAAATTTCTTTCACGGTTATATAATAATTATTCAAATCCGGTTTTTGTTAAAAAAATAAAACGGGTTCGAATTTCTTCCGAATTCTACGTTTAATAAAATAAATAAACCCGTTTATATTTTACAGTTATATAATTTTTAGTTATCTCTCGATATCTTTACGTTACCTTTTTATAATACGCTTAATAAAATGAATTAATTAACGTAGAAGTTAATAATTAAATATAAAAGTTTATTTTTAAAAATAAACTTTTATTTTATATTATTTATTAACTTAACTTTAATTTTATATTTTATATATAAAAGTTTATAATTTAATTCTATAATTAAATTTAATATATATATTTAATAATATTTAATGCATTTATTCTTAACCGATATACAATAAATTATTTTTTATTATAAACTTAAAAATAATTATGTAAGTAATTTTGAATTTAATAATTCTAAATTTATTTTAAAATATTTTCGATTTTTATATGGTATATTTTTAACTAAATTATTATAATCTTATTATCTTTAAATTATTTTATTTTTTATATACGTATCTTTTTTTTTGATAACGTTATAATATTTTAAATATATATTCGAAATACTTTCCAAATTGTTACGCATTATATTTAACGCATTAAACTTTTTATTTTATAAGGTATTTACGTTATTTCCGATTATTTAACTAATAAGCTCTATTTGTTATTATTTATTTTATTTATCTTTTTATTAAATTTAGTAACGTTATTTAAACGTTATTCAGTTTTTAATTATATTATTATTTTAATAAGGATACCGGAGATATATTATATATTAGTTAATATTTAAGAAAAAAGGTACTTTATATTTTTTAAAGCTTATTTATTTTTTACTCGTAACTTAAAGATAAAAAATACGAAAACTTTATTAATAAAGTTATTTATTATTTTTTAAAAGCTTTATTAATATATAACGTTAAATATAATATGTTTTTAAGTTATTCCTTTTTAATATATATATATTATTTAATACAAGGCCGTAATTTTAAAGTGGTTTGTTTTAGTTTTTATATTTAATATTTTAATCGTTATAAAAAGTATTTTATTATTTTTAAATAATAATTATATTTAATCTTAAATAAAATTTTACTTGTTAATATATTTTGCATATTATTATATTTAAATTTTGCATTTTGTAATAACCTTATTTAATTATGTTAATATTTATTAAAGTAATTACAAAACTAATAGTTTAATATTTAATAAATACGTTTTATTTATGTACTAGTTTATAAAGAATATGCGGTTAATATCCGTCGCTTTATTTTCCGTTTTTTATAAAATTCTATTTAAAATCAATTTATTAATAACTTAATTCTATTACTAATAATTTCGGCCGGCGTTTTAAACTTACAGTTTATTTTATTGTAAAATAATCCGGTTAATTCGGTTATAATTAAGGTTTTAACCGTAAAAGAAATAAGATAAATTTCGTAAAACCAGTAATAATTATTCAAATCGCATTATATTATAACCTATTCAGGTTTAAGCTTTTAAAAAGCTGTATAATAAAACTTTGTATAATTCTGTTTAAAAGAGCTATTTAAATAATAGGAAAGATTATAATTTCCCGTATAGCTTCTATTATAACTTTATTATTCCTTAATAATTTATTTTTTTAGTATATTTTCGAATATCGTTCATTATATTTTCTGAATAAAACTTTTTAGTTAATAATTTAATATACGAATATATTTCATATAACTCGGTTTCGGATTATTATAATACTAGTTAATTAATTACTTCTATAGAACGCGTGACGATAAAATTTCGAATTTATCCCGATAATATAAAATCTTATTCGGGTTTAAAAAATATTTCTTTTTTATTTTAGTTTAACATCCGGCTATCCGCATTAACTTTATAATATCTAAATTCTTAATTTATAACTTGCGGACCTAATTTTAAAATTATCGAGAAACTTTTAGCTCTAACGTTAGTTCGTTTTTAGCTAATTTCTTTACTAGAAAACCTAAAACGTATTCGTTATAAATAATAGTTTTAATATTAATCTCGTTCTTTTTAACCTTAGCAAACCCGGCCCGCTTGATTGGTTTAAATTTTTGCAGGGAAATATAACCGTAACCGCGGCCCAAGTATAAGATTTTAATAGATAAATAATAAGATGCAGGCGAAATAGAGATAAAAAGATTTAATTAAGCTAACGTTACGGCAGTGTTACGATAGTAGCCATATTATGTTAAATTAAAAAAGAAAAAATCACGAATATAAAAACTAATACCAGAATATCATAAATACCAGAACCGCAAGACAGGCGGCAGGATAACAATACGTCAGCATACCGATTACGTAACGATAATAATACCCAATTCCGGAAGGGAAACCGGCGCGGAAACAACTTGGCGATAACTAAAAGTCATCAAGGCGTAAGGGGAACGTTGCCATATCGACGGCCTTCTAGGCAGGACCTAGGGCGGAGGTAATTACGGCAAATACCTTACCCCGGAACATGCGTTTAATTAGCGCCCATAACTGGTAACCATTATTACTAAAAACTAAACGGCATTCGATTGCCTTTTTTTAGGCGACAATCTTAACGTCGCTTTAATAACGATACGTTAACGACGCGATTATAAAGCGCGAAAATAACGGTATACTTACGGCGTTTCCAGCGGAACGAAAGTGGTATACCTGCATAAGGGTACGGCAAGCGGCCACTTAAGCGGGATAATTAACACGGTTCCTTTAATAATAACATTAACGACGTAATTATAACCACGGGATAAAACTAACCTTTTTTTTTAGCGCCTATCGTTTCGAAGCCGAAACGATAAGTTTTTTCGGTCGCCTTAAAGGCGGTATATAAGCGCAGTACCGTACTATAGATCTTAATTCGGAAGTTAATATTATGCTTATAAACCTCGTCGCCGTCGGCGTCGAAATCGGGGTTACCATCGGCATTCCGGGCGATATTAAAATAAAAGGTTACTTATTCGAATAAGGCCTTTAAGTTCAGGAAATCACCTTATATACCCTCCGCCGGCTAAATTACGTAACATTAGCAAAGTAAACGCGTTACGGCAATAAGAAAATATCATAATAACCCGTATAACTTATAAACAAATAAGCCTTTCGGCGCATAACGCAAAACGTACATTTACCCGTCGCGGTAATAGCAAAACGGTAACGGAATATAAACAACTCGCTAATTATCAGATCGTAATTAAAGATAATATTACAAAAAACAAATTATGCAAAAACGTTTAATATGTACGGGCGTTACGGTATTATTATGGTATTAATATAACGTCCTTAAAAAAAAAAAGTAAGTTAAAACTTAAGAAAGCTTAATATTTATCTTTTTGGAAAACGGTAAGGGCAAGGGCAGAATTCCTTTACGAATTAATAATACTGGCGGCATAACGACATTATTATTTCCGTTCCGGAATAGGCGTTATACCCTATACCAACGTCGCGGTACCGGGGTAACGGCCCTATATCGTTTGCGCAATACGCGTATCTTGCCAGCTTTCTTACGTTATGGACCAAACCAGCATATTGCAAGGTACCTATACTTCGAATCCGGGATGGATTATTTACGGTATGAAGTTTTTCTTATAAGCAGTTAAGGACAACTGCCTTAAAAAGGGGGAGCTACTGTTACGGTACCAACGTTACGGCTTAGCTAAGCAGCCATAACGCTATATAGCTGCAGGCGCACCACGCCTCTGAGATAGTTCTCTCTTTCTTCTTCGTATAATAACAGAATACCTTACCCAGCCTTTAAAGACGATCAGTGCCGTAACATGCCTTTTTAATTTATGTAATCGTTTATTATTCGCCCAGCTATCGAAAAAGTTCGGCATGTTATTTATTTTGCTGGCGAATAATTTCCAAAATTTAATTATTATTAAAAAGCCTAAACTTTTCTTATTTTAAGCTTCGAGACGTTATAATTATATTACGCCTATTTTCCGACCGTTCGATTAAAGGTTATCGAAATGCATTTCGGTTAAATATATAAAAGGATTTATAATCCCGAAAAATGTTCCCCTTTCCTTATTAAGGCTTTTTTATAGACTTTTTTATCCGTACTTATATTATCATCGATCATTCGTCGACCGTATTAAGGTTCGTAATTTCTTTAATTAGTAATTTAAGCTCGTTTTGTAACTTACGTATTAGCTTCTGGTAGTTACCGCGTTACTTTTCATAATAAAAATGGAAGAATTATAAGATAAAGGCTGGCTAAGTGTTAAAGTAAAGTGGTCGCTAATTAGTCGCAAAGTAAATTCCAAAAAATAAGTATATTAGGTTACTTCTATTTAACGTCTTCCATTAATTGCCAGATGGTTATTTATGCTAATGGGTGGGTCGGCGGCTAGTCGGTCCCTAGTCGCAGACTGTCAGATATAGGGGACATCAGTTGTGTTGTTGTATTATGCTAGATCCGTGTGCTGTTGCACGCGTACAGCGTTAAGTAGCTTAGCCACGGAACATGTATGGGCCGATCAGTAGGTGACCTTTCCGTATATGGGGTGCGCTACGCACCCCCCAGCTCGCTGACATACCCCTTTAACGCCTTAAAGTCTTTACGGCGTTAATCGTTACACTTTATCACTTCCTAGAACTATAACTGTCCATTCCACCTTTCCTCCGGCGATTAAATCCTCTTAATTAGTTAATTCCTTGTTTGAAATAACCTTTAAAGCTTTCTTCCGTTAATCCAAGATTTTTATAATATTTATTAATTTTAATTACTTTTTGAAATTTTTAAAGGCTTTTCGTAATAAGGCTTTAATTAGTTTATTAATTAGCATATCGCCTATAGGCGTATAATCCATTTTAATTAAGTCCTTTTTTATTACTTTTTGCAGTTAATGGTTATATATATTTACGTACCATAACTTTATTTATAAAAGTGCGATATCGGCGTTAATTAACCGTATAATTTATTAATTATCGTATTATATATTTAACGGTTTTATATTAAAATTAACTTTTAATTTTTTAATTAATCGAAAACTAAATAAGGTTTTTTTTATAATTTACGTAAGGTATAATAATTCCGTTTTGATTTTAAAAATAATTATTATATTTTATTTATTCACCCATTATTTTATTATTTTTCCGAAACGTTTTATTATATAAATTTAGGAACTTTTTCGATCAATTATATTATCCGTAAAAAAAACGTTATTTTAAGTATTTATTAAGTTTTTATTATCGAATTATAACGTTAATATTTTAAGGCCGATTATGTATAATATAATTTTATTAATAATATTATATTATACGTTATTAAAGTTTTAATTAAATCGTATAAATCGGAATACCGTAAAAAATATATTAAGTTACGTATTAATTACGATATATAAAATAAAACCGATTTTTTTAATATTTATTAATTAAACTTAAATAAATTAAATCAAGATTTAATAATAATTTAACTTTTGTTATTAATATTATTAAAAAAATATTTAAATTTTTTTACGGATTAAATTAATTTATTTATTTATAAAATAAAATTAAAATAATTAATTTCTTTTATTAAATTTATTTTTAATTATTTCGATTTTAAAAAGTTATTATAGGTTTTTATTATTTATAAAAATATATTATTTTTATATTTATTGACTTAATTAATTAATTAAGTTTTAATATTTTTTATTATACGTAACGATTATATCGTCGACGTAATGAAATAAAAGTACCTTTTAACGAAAAAAATAATATGGTTTATAAAAAACGGGGCTAAATTTTAAATTCTTAAGTATACCGGTAAAATCTTTTTATCAAAATAAAGGCGATTTTTTTAATCCGTATAATATTTTCTTAATTAAAAATATTTTATTACGTTATAAATATTTTAAAAACGTTTTTATGTATATTTTATAAAATAAGTTCGCGTTAACAAAAACGTTTATAACGTTATATTACTTAAGTCTTAAGTTAAACTTAGTTATAATAATAATTAAAGTTCGAAACGATCTTTTAATAAATATAAATATATATATATTATTATATACGTTTTTAAGTTATTAATTATTTTATGCGATAAAACGGGCCTTATATTTTTAAAGTTAATTATGTTTATTAAATTTGTAAACGTATACTTATATATATTTTAACATTTCTTTTTTTTAATAAATAATTAATTAACGGTTTTTTAAAACTTTATGTTTTTATTTTTTTATAGATAAGTCGTTTTAACGTTACGAAATATCTTCCTTAACGGGTATATATTTAGCTTTTTATAGCCTTTTAACGGTAATGGCAAGTTTCGCCTATATATCCGCTTTAACGACTTAAATAACGTTTTTATTTTTGATATATTAAAACCTTTCCAATTAAAGTAACGCATATTTCGAGTTTTTAATTTTCTTAAACTTTCGTAACTTACCGGCCGGTTATTACGCGTACTTATAAAGTAAATTATTTATTTTGTATTAAATACGGCCTTTTAAACTTTATAATCGTTTTTAATAATACCTTTTCGATCCAGAACGTACGGGAAGTTTATATTTATAACCCGTAAGGTACTTTCGTTTTTTATTATTACTTTATATTAAATATAAAAACGGAAACTTAAAATTACCTTTATTATTTCCGCCGGCGTAATAATCGTAATAATTATTAATATAAACGTTAATAACGGTAATAATTTAAAAGTCGGAAATAATTCGAATAAAATAATCGTATAAAAATAATTAATTTTATACGAATAAATTTCTTTTTTTTTATTCCGTACGTTTTTTTCGTTTATGTTACCTTAAAATTATCCTTCCGATTTAACCGGTAACTAAATCCCGCTTAAGTTTTTATCCTTTTTTCTTAAATATGTATTAAGTATTTATTAACTTAATCAGGTATTTTTATTTATCGGAGCAAAATTTATAGTTCGTTTTCCGTAATGTAAAAAAAGGTAGTTTTTTCATTAAATTATACGTTTCGAATAACGATAACTTTATTCGTTAATAAGTTCCAAATTTTGTAAATATTTATTAATCGGTAACGAACGAAAAAACTAATTTATATTTTAAGATTTAACTTTTAAAGCCTTTATTTTTTCTTTATGGCGGTAATCGTTATAACGTAGGCCATATAACCGTAAGTACGTAAATGGGCTTTTTAAGGTTTCCGATTAAGCATTATAACATCGTTTTTATACGTTAAGTATAATAAACCTTATATAAAGTTTGTTACAAAAAAAGTATTTAAGGGTATAATTATATAAATATACTACCGCTTTAAAGATATATACGATTAAAAACGTTAATAACTTAACATTATTTTATATCGTAATTGCTTTTTCCTTAATTATACCTTTTAAACGTTTTGCATCCTTATTTTAAGCTTAGGTATGTAATGTTAAAAGCTCAAGTTTAATATTAAAAGGAAATAATTAAAGCATATTTCGAAGTTAGTAATTTTTCAAGATTTCGTTATCGTATTTAAATATTTAGTGGAAAACCTTATTTTAATTTTTTAAAACTTTTAGAAAATGTCGAAACGTTATAAATAATATATCTTATTTTTAATTTTTTAAGTAAATATCTTAAATAAAGCCTAACTATTTATTAATAACGAATATAACGTATTTATATCTTTTAAGGTTCTTTTCGAAGTTAATAAAGTTAACGGCGATTTTTTGGCCTAATCGTAATACTTTTTTTCGAAGTTCGCGATATATTTATCTTTTTATTTTTACTTTATTATTTACTTGATATTTAATTATTATAAAACCCTTTAATCGGATTCCTTTAATATAAGATTATAATTAAGCGATTATTTCAGGGCCTAAATAACCTAGGCGTAAATATTATATAATACCGTTATCTATACGTAATAATCTTTTCGTCCATAAGTTAACGTTTTATTTATAAGTTATAAAAATTGCATAAAAAGTAATTACGTTAATATTTTCGATAATAAGTTAATTAAATTTATTTATTAACGTAGCCATAACTTGATTATATTTATTTCGAATATAATTATTAATCCTTCGGTTATTTTATTACTAACCTTTTTTCCGGAACTATCGGAATAATATTAGGTTATATACGAATTTTTCGTAATAGGCTCTGTTATAAAGCCGTAATATTTTTATACCGTTAAGGTTTTAAAATAAAATATTAACTTTTTCGTACCTTTTAATTAGGACTAAGTTATTATTTACGTGTATTTCGTTACTTTATACTGTTAATTTAAATTTTAAAAATCTGTTAATAAGGTTAAAAATATATATCGTAAGCCTTAAGTTCAGAATAAATAAATTCCTTGAAAAGTAAAACGAAACGTTTATAATGTTACGTTAATTAATAATTAAGAAATACGTTAAAACTTATTTTTTTTTAAAAAGTTAATTTATATTCATAATTAATTTTTCCATAATTTTCGATAAACGGTTAATTTTTTTCTTTAAAGATTAATCGGTAATTATTTAATTTCGAACGAATAATTTTAAACTTTCGTTAAATCGGAAACTTTTTAAAATCTTATTAAAAAATATATAAAAGTATTAGGTAAATATATAATAACTACTTAAGTACGTTTTATATCGTATATTTTATACATTTAATTCTTAACCTTTCCGCTTATTAACGTTTCGGTCCGTATAAGAACTTTTACGATTACCTTATTTCGGCGTTCGTACCGGAATTGTTTTTCGTAATTAAAAGTTAATAGGCTTGGTTTTTTCCTAATTGGGATTATTTTAATTAATAGGATCCGCGGGAATCCCGTAAAACGTAAAAAACGTTATTTTAACATTTTTCAATATAAATAGTTAATATGTTATAACTTAATAATTTAAAAAGTTAATTGCTATTTTTTAATAATTAATCGTATTATTGTCGATCTTTGCTTTTTTTACTATCTGAAAGGTTATTGTCCTGGTTTTTACGATAGAAACCAAAGCTATATATAGGTCGTTAACCCATATAATCGTTATATTCGTTTTTGGGATATTATGTTGCTGCCCTTAAGCCATAGTTTTTTGCCATCTTACGATTTATTCGTTTAATTTCTTACCAAACTTGAAGGTTTATTTTAGCCTTTCGCGGTATTTTCGTTAAATGTTAATTAATAGCCTGCCGTCGTATACCTTACCGGATTTAGCTAGCTTAACATACCACTTTCGCAGGTTTTTCCTTAAAAAAAGATTTATTCTTTTAATTGTTAAAGATATAAACTTTAAAACTTATTTCGTAAGGTCGTTAATACCTTTACGGAAAATATTATACTTCCGATTTTTGTAAATATACATTATAAATTCCTAATTATAAGCTTATTTATTTTCGGTCGTTATTTTAAGGACGTTCGTAAGATAATTTATAAGGTTAACGTCTTCGAATATATTATCGGAAGTTAAGGTATTATTTCGCGTTTAAAAACGAATTCGTTTTTTCGGATATAAGGTTATATTAGGTTTTGTAAGTTTGATAGGTTACGAACGTAACTAATTAAAATCGATAAAATCCTAAATATTAAACGCGTACGTTTTAAATTAGAATTCGCCTTTAAAGCGGTTTTAATTTTTAGGTTTTTAATAAATGATTTGGGATACCGATTATACGGTCGTTATTGTTATTATTAAAGTATATTAATGATTTCTATTAATATATAGCCTATATCGTCTTAACAATAACTAATTAGTTGATATTTACGCGAATTAAGCGAATAAAACTTTTAATTATCAGATATAGGGGATATCAGTTGTGTTGTTGTATTATGCTAGATCCGTATGCTGTTGCACGCGTACAGCGTTAAGTAGCTTAGCTACGGAACATGTATGGGCCGATTAGTAGGTGACCTTTCCGTATATGGGGTGCGCTACGCACCCCCCAGCTAGCTGACACAGACCTCTAGGAGCTGTATCCTTATAAGTTCTTTCTTTCTTTCTTTCTTCTTTTATATATATATATATTTCGAGGGGTTTTCACAGGAAAAGAATGTATGGAATCGAAAGAGGTAAGCGGAAAGACGGTCGACGTAAGGATAACTAAAAAAGAATTTAATTCGAAAAAATAGTACTAGGATGAATTAAAATAAGCCTAACTTTTACGAATTCAACGTTAATATTATTGGACGTTATAACAGCTTTAAACATTTCGTAAAACCGAAAAGGAATTTTTTTTTCGTAACATAAGTATAGTGAAGTGGTGTAGGGTGTAGTATGGGTGCAGCTGTAGCTCTGTAGCGTCGCTGCAGCTTTGCTGCAGCTCTGCTTCTAGCTGCTTTCATTCACTTCGCCGGTGGGCTCTAATAGAGCGACATTCAGTAGGTCGGCGACGGTCTATAAAGTTCTGACCTGGCAACTTTGTATGTAGTCTTCTAGAGAACCAAGGCACGCTCGACACTTTCTTTTCCCAAGCAACCGATTAAGATGTCCTGCATACACCAACTTCTATAAACCTCGTCCCAATTCATTAGTAACGTAGGACACAAGTGAGCGGGCCACACAAGCGAGCGGGCCACTTTTTGGCACCTCGCAATAATCAGTCCAAATAACTCAACCACAACACATCCAATTGATTTAAATCAACCGTATTCTCTTTCGCTAATCGTATCTACAGCTCTTTAATAAGTGGACGCATTATATCAAAGTTTATCGCGGACGCCATATTGCTATTCCTTCCTCCTAACCGTCTTGCGACCGCCACTTCCAGCAGCTACTAATAGCATTTTTCTGCCACCACCTTTTCTGGCGAGCAAAAATATTATTTACCTTTTATAATAAGTCTTCTTTTTTATGTTTAACGTCTGTTTTAATAATTTTAAATGCGTAAAACCGAATTATTGCTGTAACAAGTCCTGCAATACTGCGATACGCCTTCCGATGCACCCCCCGACGCGCCCCGGAACGTACCCCATAGCAAGTCCTACAGCCTCGCCCTACAGCCTTGTAACGCGCCCTGCAACAAAGCCCTCGCCTTCCGATGCCACGTATTTTGCGAATATCTTCAACGTATTAAAGCCGAACAGAAAACGTTCGCGTATATGGCTTAAGAATTCGGTCGGTAATGGCTTTATTTATCGGTCGGCTTTAGTTTATACGAGGTAGGGGTCGTGTTGGCCTAGACGCGTTAAAAGGTAATCGGTCGCATAGAGGTTAAAAGGAAAGAATAATAATATAACGTCCGCGACAAGATTTGATATAATGCGTGCACTTGTTGGAGAGCTGTAGATACGGTTAGCGAAAAAGAATACGGTTGATTTAAATTAATTGGATGTATTGTAGTTGAGTTATTTGGATTGATTGTTGCGAGGTGCCAAAAAGTGGCCCGCTCGTTTGTGTAGCCCGCTCGCTTGTGTGGCCCGCTCGCTTGTGTCCTACGTTAGCCTTGTATTAAACTTTTAATATAAAGCGAATAAATACGTTTTAAACGGAAAAGGTAAAATAAGATAAAAGGTTAAAGTAAATAAACAAATAAGAAGGTATATTAACAGTAATAATATCGTTATTTATATAATAGTCTTCGAATTGTATCGAACGAGGATTTTCAAAGCCGTGGAAAATAAAACGGTGTTTCGTTTCTTTCGTACGCGATTATATATATTTGTCTAAATATTAATTTATGTCTTAATAACTCAGTGGTCAAGAGCCTGGATGTCTCGATTCGCGCGCTGCAAGGCTTAGGCAACCTGTCAGCTAGCTGAGGGGTGCTTACCGCACCCTATAAACGGAAAGGTCACCTACTTATCGGCCTATATATGTCCCGGAACTAAGCTACCTAAAATTGTACACATATAATAACACACGCAACTAACCTAATACAATAATATAACTGATATCCCTTATATCTAATAATTAAGAACCTTATTCGCTTAATTTCTACATATATTAATTAATCAACTATTACTAAAATAATATATGTTATATATTAATAATAATAATAACGACCGTACAGTCGACGTCCTTAAATATTTATAAATAAATTAAAAATTAAAATCGATTTAAAGACAACATTTAATTTAAAATATACCTGCTTAATATTTAAGACTTTATCGATTTTAATTAATTAAAATTATAACTTACTAAACTTAAAAAACTGGAAAAAGAATTTGCTCGAAAAACTTTTTATATTAAATAACAATAGAATTTATTTATTTATTTATAAAAGAAATTAAACAAATTAAAAAATTCGACCAAAGGGGCTATTAAATAACTACTTTTAAAATAATTACCGAAAACAGATACACCTATATTTAAAACTTCGCGGCATATATTTATAAAAGTCGGAAATACGAAATCTTCCGTAAGAAACGTTAATAAATTTACGAAATAAATTCTGAAATCTATATCTTTATTATTTAAAGAAATAAATCTTTTTTTTAAAAAAGAACTTCCGAAAATTATACGCCAAACTGGCTAAATCCGATAATGTATACGATACCACATTATTAATTAATACCTAACGAAAATGCCGCGGAAAGTTAAAACAAATTTCGAAATTTAATAAAAAGCTGGATGAATAAATTATAAGGCAAAAAAAATTTATAACTTAAAGATAACGATACGGTATCTTAAAAACGAATACAACGGTTATATAAGTTAACGATTTATATATAGCTTTAGCTTTTTTTACAGAAGCCTAAATAACAACCTTTTAAATAATAATAAAAGTTCAAATCGAATAACGATACGATTAATTACTAAAAGATAACAGTTAACTTTTTAATTATTAGATTATAAGTTATCTCTTATTTACATTAAGAAATATCAAGTCGGCGTTTTTAACGTTTTATAGAATCTTTACGAAACCGTTTAATTAAAACGATTTTCATTAGGAAAAAGTTTAAACTTACTAATCGTTAATTACGAGATAAAGTTTTTAAATAAAAAGTAAAGGTAAATAATCGTAAAAGTTTTAATACGGCCCGAAACGTTAATAAACGAAAACGTAACGAATTAAACCATTAAATTATTCATTATAAAATCTACTTAAGCTCAGCTTATAGGTTATCTTAATACTTTTATGAATTTCTCAAAAAGTTTTAACATAATCTATTTTTAGAAAGACTGTTTAAAATCTAATCTAAAACCGGATTGCTTTTAATTAGTTTTTAAATTTTCTTTAACTGTTTATGAAAAAATATGAAAAGATTAGCAATAAAAATAATTAAATTTTAAAGAGAATAAAACGGGTGCTAACGTACTTTCTAATTATTAATTAACGTAACGTAATAAATGTTTCGTTTTACCTTTTAAGAAATTTATTTATTTTGGATTTAAGGTTCAGGATATATATCTTTAATCCTATTAACATGTTCTTACATTATAAAATAATTATATAAGATAACAGAATATACGTAAATAATAGTTTCGTCGCGATTAAAAGATACGAAAAGGTTAATATATTACTTTAAGGCCCTAATAGTACGAAAGCGGTACGGCTATATAACGGACCGTATTAGGAAAAATTCGTATGCAATTTAACGTTACTTCGATAGTTTTGAAAGAAGGGTTATTAAAAAATAACCGAAGGATTAAAAAGTATATTCGAAATAAATAGAATTATATTATTATTAAAAGTATTAACGTAAGAATATCTTATAGAACGTTTATTAATTATAAACAAAATATTAACTTATAAACAAAAAGACCGTTACGTACAGGTAACGATACTATATGGTACCTGCGATTAAGCCATCCAGGCCTTAAAGTAATCGCTCAGATATATTCTGATATTAAGGGAATCTGATTAAAAAATCATATAATAGTTAAATATTAATTATACAACAAGGCAAAAATAAATAAAAGAATACGTTATAACCTTCTAAAAGGAATTTCCCGATTAGAATAGAAAATCGCCGTCGATTTTACTAACTTCGAAGAAAATCTCGAAGGATATAAATACGTTATATTCGTTACCGATAAATATTTAAACTTTATCTAAAATATTTACTAAAAAACTAAAAGCAAAATATATTAATTATAACAGGTTAATATTTTTTTAACAGTTTTAAAACGCTAAAACAAGGTTTTCGTAAAAATAATCGAATACGATATAAGTGCTTAATTAATAAAATCAGAAACGTATAAAGGTATTAAAATATGATTTAAAAAATGAACGCCATTTATAAAATAGCCGTAAGATAATATAACTCGGAACGATTAATAAAAGCTAAAAATAAGCTTGTTATCCTATAAGTACGAATTGGAATATATTAATTTACCGTATTTATAAATTATGAAATAATACAAACTAATTATATTATACTACGTAGAATTAATTAATTTAAGTTACCATAAAAAGAAAAAAGAGTTTATAGCACCGAAAACGTAAATGGTTAAGTATTTACTTTCGATAATAAAAAAGTTACTTATAAAATTAAGTATTTTGAAATCTTTATTAAAGAAGGAAATTAAATAATATATTATAATATGATTCCGATAAGGAGTTACGATATAATTTGCGGAGAAGTATAGCTTTACTAATATTACTTTTTAATTAATTAAGTACTTGATTTAATAAAGTTTATTTTATAGCTTTTTGATGAACAAATTCATATTACGAAAATAATTTAACATTTAATCGAAAATGATAACAAATATAAGTATAAAAATACAATAAAAACCAAATTACTGAAAGGGAGAACACAAAAAGAATAGTAAGGGTACCATAAAATAATATAATATATTATTGTTATTATTAAAACTAAGTTATAAAAGATCAATAACTACTTATAATATTAATCCTCAAAACGCGAAATAATAGTTAACGCACTTTTATAATATTACAGATATAAACGATTATTTCGAAAGGAACTTAAAACGAAATTATTAAAATATAGCAAATAAAATTATAATATAATTTTTAAGAAAGGATTTCGATCAGATTTTACCCGATTTATAACCTTAACGAAACTGAATTATAGGCATTATATAAATACTTTAAAAATGAGTTTAAAAAAGGTTATATATAACGTTTTAATTTATTAACCGGATATCTTATATTCTTTATACTAAGAAAAAACGGAAAATTACATTTAATTATTTAAAATAAATAACTAAACGATATTGTAATTAAAAATAAAAAGCTATTACTTTTAATTAATAAAATAAAAAACCGCTTTAATATAACGAAATAATTTATAAAGCTAGATTTTAAAACAGGTTATAACTAGATACGTATTAAATTAAGATGCGACGAAAATACTGCTTTCAAGACAAAATACGGACTTTTTAAATATTTCGTTTTACTTTTCGAAGTTACGAGCGTATTAATAACTTTCTAGCGGATGGTTAATTATATACTTGAAAGATATTTAAATATCTTCGTTATTTAATACTTTAATGATATTTTTATTTACTCGAAAGACGAAAGGAAATATATAAAATATGTTCGTAAGGTTCTTTAATGTGAGAATACAGCTCTTAAGGGTTTACAACTAGTGACCGACTAGTTGCTGACCTACCCATTAGCATAAATAACCATCTGGCAACTAATGGAAGACGCCAAATGGAAGTAACCTATTACCTCATCGAGATCAGGCCCTATTTTTGGGGTTATAGCTGCGCCTGCGACGCAGTTGTAGCTAAGGCTCTTCAAAAACCTGTAGCTCTAAGTACCGACTCATAAAAGACCCATAAAAAACACAGAACCTCAAAAACAGAGCCTGATAGCAAGTTGTGACTTTTTGGCTCCGTTCTCCGTATTCCTATACAAAATTTCAAAATCCATCTTAAAAACTCGCAAGTAAAGCAGTAATAAAAAAGTATTATAAAATGATAAAATATATAATTATATACAGCTTTAAAGGGGCTTTCCAGCCGTATATATAACTTCCCGATCCGGGCTAGCTTAGCGGAGATATTAAAGAAATAAACTAAAGTTTCTATTCTCCGCAAACCCTTTAACCAGAACGCCCTTATGGCTGCGACAACGTAACTATAGCGTGCATCATTTCGTCATAGGCCTTTTAAGGGTAATTTAGTATAGGAAAAGCCCGTATAGCTATTCTTTTGCTCCTACGGATTATAATTATTACGTTACAATAAAAAGGGCGTTCTAGTTAATTAAGTCCGAAACCTTCTTAAGGTTGCGACGTAATAACCATAACCCGTACGGCCGGGAAAATTGATATACGGTTTTTTCCCAGACAGAATATACGTAAAAAACCCGGTGCACGATGATACAACCGGTGGTTGTGCTGTCGCAGCCATAAGGGCGTTACGGTCACCCATTTCCCAGACCTAAACTTAGCCGTATTGTCACATGCGGGCTCTCAGCAGATGTCAGGTTGGCTATATTCAGGACAGAAGAGCTAAACAAGGACTGACATCTAGGGAATAAAAGAGAAGAGAGAGGGCCCTTTAAGCCCTGGAGCGCTATATATACAGTTAGGATGACTAGCCTAGCTGGCGCCATGACACGTATTAGCTGCCGTTTCAATACAACAAAATCGAAAAAATCTTATATATATATTAACTCATACTCGACACATATATAAAGTTGCATACTTATCTGACTCGTTTTGGTTACGTTATAATTCTTTTTATTTGAATTTTTAATTTCTTTTAAAAGAAATAAAAAGAAAAATGATGATTTTGGTGGTAATACGGAGAACGGACCCCTGTCTCGCACAACTACAATTCAGGCCTCGCTGGCTCGTTACGGGGATTTAGGATTTGATTGGTTAATTTTTAGCGTGATACAGCAGTGCATTAGAAACGAGCCAGCAAGGCCTGAGCTAGCTGGGGGGTGCGTAGCGCACCCCATATACGGAAAGGCCACCTACTGATCGGCCCATATGTGTTCCAGAGCTAAGCTACTTAAAGTTGTATGAGTGTAACAGCACCTGCAACTGAGCTAATACAATAACATAACTGATATCCCTTAGATCTGACAATTAAAAATCTTATTCGCTTAATTCGCGTAAATACTAACTAATTAGCTATTGTTAAAACGATATCAACTGTATATCAATAAAAATTATTAATATACTTTAATAGCAATAATAGCGACTATATAATCAATATCCTAAATTATTTATTAGGAACTTAAAAACTAGAACAGTTTTAAAGGTAAATTTTAATTTAAAGCGTACGCGCTTAATATTTGGAACTTTATCGATCTTAATTAATTACGTTCGTAACTTATTAAACTTATAAAACCCGATATAACCTTATATTCGAAAAAACGAGTTCGTTTTTAAACGCGAAATAATACCTTAATTTCCGATAATATATTCGAAAACGTCGACCTTATAGGTTATCTTACGAACGTCCTTAAAATAACGACCGAAAGTAAATAAACTTATAATTAAGAATTTCTAGCATATATTTATAAAGATCGAAAGTATAATACCTTCCGTAAGGGTATTAACGACTTTACAAAATAAGTGTTAAAGTTTGTATTTTTAACGAATAAAGGAATAAGTTTTCTTTTAAGGAAAAACTTGCGAAAATAATACGCTAAATTAGCTAAGTCCGGTAAGGTGTACGAGGGCAAGCTACTAATTAATATTTGACGAAAATACCGCAAAAAGCTAAAGTAAACTTCGAAGTTTGGCAAGAAATTGAACGAATAAATCGTAAAATGGCAAAAGATTATAGCTTAAGAATAACGATTACATGGGTTAACGATTTATGTACAGATTTAGCTTTTATTATGGAAACCTGAATAATAACTTTTTAAATGGTAAAAAAAGCAAAGATTAACAATAATATGATTAATTACTAAGAAATAGTAATTAACCTTTTAAACTATTAGGTTATAACTTATTAATTATTTATGTCGAAAAACGTTAAAGTAACGTTTTTTACGTTTTACGGGATTCCCGTAAATCCTATTAATTAAAATAACTCCGATTAGGAAAAAATTAAGCTTATTAACTTTTAATTACGAAAAAGGATTCCGGTACGAACGCCGAAATAAGGTAATCGTAAAGGTTTTTATACGGACCGAAACGTTAATAAACGGAAACGTTAAAAGTTAAATACATAAAATATACGGTATAAAGCGTACTTAAGTAATTATTATAGGTTAACTTACTACTTTTATATATTCCTTAATAAACTTTTAAAAAATTTCCGATTTAGCGAAAATTTAAAATTATTCGTTCGAAACCGAATAATTGCTAATTAATCCTTAAAGGAAAAGATTAACCGCTTATCGAAAACCATGGAAAAGTTAATTACAGAAATAAATTAACTTTTAAAAAAAATAAAACAAATTTTAGCGTATTTCTTAATTCTTAATTAACGTAACGTTATAAACGTTTCGTTTTATTTTTTAAGGAATTTATTTATCTTGGATTTAAAGTTTACGATATATATCTTTAACCTTATTAGCAGGTTTTTAAATTTTAAATTAACCGTATAAAGTAACGGAATATATGTAGGTAATAATTCCGTCTCGATTAAAAAATACGAAAAAGCTGATATATTATTGCAAAGGTTTAGCGATACAAAGGCGTTACTGTTTTATAATATAGCCCATTACGAAAAATTCGTATATAATTTAATATTATTCCGACAGTTCCGGAAAAAAGGTTACTGGTAAAATAACTAAATGATTATAATTATATTTAAAATAAATATGATTAAGTTATAATTACGTTAATAAATAAATTTAATTAATTCCTTTTGGAAAATATTAACGTAATTACCTTTTATACAGCCTTTATAACCTATAAACAAAACGTTAACTTATAAATGAAAAAACCATTACGTATAGGTAACGGTATTATGTGGTACTTACGCTTAAGCCATTTAGGCCCCGAAATAATCGCCTAATTATAATCTTATATTAAAAGAATCCGATTAAAGGATTTTATAACAATCGAATATTAAGCATATAATAAGGCAAAGTCGAAAAGATAAATACGTCGCAAACCTTAAAAGGAAGCATCCCGATCAGGCTAGGAAATCGCCGTCGACTTTATTAATTTCGAAAAGGATCTTAAAAGATATAAATACGTTATGTTCGCTACCGATAAATATTTAGGCTTTATTTAGGATATTTACCTCAAAAACCGAAAGCAAGATATATTAATTATAACGTTTCGACATTTTTTTAAAAATCCTGAAAAAGTAAAACAAAGTTTTCTTACAGGTAATCGAATACGATAACAAGATCTTAAAAAAATATTAATTTCGAAATATGCTTTAATCCCCTTTTTTTAATATTAGACTTAAACTCTTAGCATTATATACCTAAACCTAAAACGGGGGTGCAAAACGTTCAAAAAGTATAATTAAGGAAAAAACTATTACGATACGAAATAACGTTAAATTATTAACGTTTTTAATTGTACATATCTTTATAACGGCAGTATATTTATATAACCGTACCCTTAAATATTCTCTTTTTTGGTAAACTTTATATAAAGTTTATTCTACTTATTTGGCGTACAGAAACGGTATTATAATGCTTAATCGGAAGCCTTAAAAGGTTTATTTACGTACTTATAATTATATAACCTACGTTATAACAATTACCGCTATAAAAAAAAACAGAAATTTTAAAAGTTAAATCTTAAAATATAAATTGGCTTCCTCGTCGGTTACCGATTAACAAATATTTACGAAGTTTAGAACTTATTAACGAATAAAGTTATTACCGTTCGAAACGTATAATTTAACGAAAAAATTACCTTTTTTAATAATATTAAAAACATTAAAAACGACATTTTTTACGTTACGGAAAACGAACTGCAAATTTGGTTCAGATAAATAAAGATACCTAATTACGCCAATAGCTACCTAATATAGATCTAAAAAAAGGATAAAGATTTAAACGGGATTTAGTTACCGGCTAAATCGAAAAGATAATTCCAAAATGATATAGACGAAAAAGACGTACAGGATAAAAAAAAATAAACTTATTCGTATAAGATTAATTATCCTTATACGACCGCTTTATTCGAGCCATTTCCGACTTTTAAACCATTATTATTACTAGCGTTTATATTAATAATTATTACAATTATTACGCCGGCGGAAATAATAAAAGTAACCTTAAGTTTTTATCTTTTTATTTAACATAAAGTAATAATAAAAAAACAAAAGCATTTTACGGGTTATAAATATAAGCTTTCCGTACGTTTTAAGCCGAAAAGATATTATTAAAAATAACCATTAAATTTAAAAGGCCGCATTTAATGTAGGACAAATAATTTACTTTATAAGTACGCGTAATAACCGGCCGCTAAGTTGCGGAAAGTTAAGAAAATAAAAATCCCGAAATACGCGCTACCTTAATCGGAAAAGCTTTAATATATTAAAAATAAAAACGTTGCCTAAATCGTTAAACCAGGTACATAAGCGAATCTTGCCGTTACCGCTATAAGGCCATAAAAAACTAAATATATACCCGTTAAGGAAAATATTTCGGAACGCCAAAACGGCTTACTTTTAAAGTTATAAAAAAATAAAATCCTAAAAAACCGTTAATTAATTATTTATCAAAGGGAAAAAAATGCTAAAATATATATAAATATACGTTTATAAATTTAATAAACATAATTAGCTTTAAAAATATAAAGCCCGTTTCGTTATACGAAATAATTAATAATTTAAAAACGTATATAACAATATATACGTATTTATATTTGCTAAAAGGTCGTTTTAAACTTTAATCGTTATTACGGCTAAGTTTAACCTAAAGTTTAAGTAATAAAACGTTATAAACGCCTTCGTTAATACGAACTTACTTTATAAAATATATATAAAAACGTTTCCAAGATATTTATAACGTAATAAAATATTTTTAATTAGGAAAATACTATACGAATTAAAAGAATCGCGTTTATTTTAACAAAAGGATTTTACCAATATATTTAAAGATTTAAAACTTAACCTTATTTTTTATAAACCATATTATCTTTTTCGTTAAAGGATGCTTTTATACTTTTACATTAATAACATAATACTTACGTATAACAAAAAGTATTAAAAGTTTATCGATTAATTAGTTTAATAAATATAAAAATAATATATCTTTATAAATAATAAAGGGTTATAATAATTTTTTAAAATCGAAATAATTAAAACTAAACGTAATAAAAAAATCTGGTTATTTTAATTTAATTTTATAAATAAATTAATTAACGTAATTTTAAAAAAGAATTTAAATAACTTTTTAAAAACGTTAATAATAAACGTTAAATTATTGCCAAATCCTAATTTAATTTATTTAAGCTTAATTAATAAATATTAAAAAAATCGGTTTTATTTTATATATTATAATTAATACGTAATTTAATATATTTTTTATAATATCCTGATTTCACGATTTAATTAAAATGTTAATAATGTATATTATAACGTTATTAATAAGATTATATTATACCTAATCGGTACTAAAGTATTAACGTTATAATCCGGTAACAAAAATCCGATAAATATTTAAAATAACGCCTTTTTCCCAAATAATTTAATCGATCGAAAAAACTTCCAAATTTACGTTATAAAATTATTCGAAAGAATAATAAAATAATAAACGAATACGTAAAATATAATAACTATTTTTATAACCGAAACGGAATTATTATTTCTTACGTAAATTATTAAAAGGGCTTTATTTAATTTTTAATTAATTACAAAACTAAAAGTTAATTTTATTAAAAAACCGTTAAATATATAATATGATAATAAATAAACGATATAATTAATTAACGCCGACGTTGCCCTTTTATAAATAAAGTTATAATACGTAAATATATATAATTATTAATTACGAAAAATAATAAAAAGGAACTTAATCAGAATAAATTATACGCGTATAAGCGATATGCTAACGGATAGATTAATTAAAGTTTTATTACGAAAAGTCTTTAGGTATTTTAAAAAGCAATAAGGATTAATAGATATTACCGAAACCTTAAATTAACGGAAAAAAGTTTTAAGGGTTATTTTAAACGAAAAATTAACTGATTAAAAAGATTTAATCGCCGAAGGAAAGGTGGAATAGACAGCTGTGACTCTAGGAAGTGATAAAGTGCGGTAATTAACGCCGTGAATACTTTAAGGCGTTAAGGGGGTGTGTCAGCTAGCTGGGGGGTGCGTAGCGCACCCCATATACGGAAAGGTCACCTACTGATCGGCCCATATGTGTTCCGGAGCTAAGATACTTAAAGTTGTATAAGTACAACAGCACCTGCAACTGACCTAATACAACAACACAACTGATGTCCCCTATATCTGACAGCTATCCCTTATCTTACAGTTAATCTTTATAAGACGTAAACCTATTAGTTAATACAGGAAAAAGCCAGTTCTAGATGTTAAAAGTGGAATTTTTAGGGTGTATTACTCCCCAGACTATAAAAATAATCCTTAAGAAAATCGCTATAATATAAAAGTAAAAGAAGCTTACTATAATTAAGGAAATATAAACTTTACTCGAATTTGCTAATTATTATAAAAAGTTTATTCAATATTTTAGTAAAATAATTATATTATTATTAAACTTTACGTGCCATTCTACCGAACGAGTTAAACTATTAAACGAGCCGACTTTTTATAGCTTGCGATAATAAATTTAAATAAAATAACTATAACGTAATAAATTAATTTAAACTAATCGAATTTCTTTTTTCGTTAAATACATTTATAAAGTTTTTATAAGTACCCGTATTATATTCGGGCTTGCCGTAGACGTTACATTTTCGGTCTTTCGTTTTAACCCTTTTACGACGATTATCTTTAGCCCTTGTTGGCTGCATTTCTTTTATCATTCCTTCTTTTCGGCCAGAAAAGCTTGTCTTTTCTATATAGTAAGTGTTCTTCCTTTTTAAAAACGTTTATTTTTAGTTTTTCGACGTTTATTTCAGATGTAGTTTATTTCGCGCAATTAGGCGGTTTTGTCCCGAAAGAAAGTAATTTTGTATAAAAGTAGAAAGTTTCTTTCTATTAAAAAATTAACCGATTCGATTATTTTTGTTAGGGAATTACTTTGGTGATTTTTCTATTTTCTTTAAGTTATATTTTTATTTCGTTGTTTTCTGGATATTTTTAAGGATTTTTATAGGAGGGGAAAGAATAGGACCGGCGGAGGTAAGCGGCGAAACCGTTGGTATAGGTATGTATATCTAGAAAAACTTTTAATTCGAAAAGGACGTTATTAAGATCGAATGAAAGAAGTTTAGTTTTCGTAAATCCGGACTTAATGTTATCAGACATTATAATAGCTTTATATATATCGTAAAAACCGGTAAGGAAATTTCCTTTCGCGATATAAATATAGTAACGTCGTATTAAACATTCGATATAAAACAAATAAACTCGTTTTAAAACGGAAAAGCAGGATACGTCGAAAGGTTAAAATCGATAAGAGAAATAGAAGGGTATATAAAGCGTAATAATGCCGTTATTCGCGCGGTATTTTTCTAATTTCATCGAATAATAGTTTTCGAAGTCGTCGAAAATTAAAAAACGTTTCGTTTTTTTCGTACGCGTTTAAATATATTTATCGAAATGTTGAATTTATTTTACACTTAATTCGTTCGTTAACTAGTTATTATAATTAATACCGATTTTTTAATTAGCTAATAATAAATTATTACGATATTAAATATTAAGGTAACTTTTTTATTACAATAGTAAATAACGATATAACTCAACTTTACTAATTAATAATTTATATAATGCAACTTATTTCCAATTACTTTGTTACATTTATTTAAATCTTTTACATTTTTTTGTATTTATAATTATCGTATCGTATATTATTAAAGGTTTTATTAAAAAGCCCGTTTTGTTAAGTTATAAATAATCCTTTTTGCGATATTATATTTTACGATTATAACCCGAACAGATTTGAATTATCTATAAATACTTTTAGATTTTCACATAATATTTTTAGTAATCAATTTTTCGATTTGAACCTGTTTAAAAAGGTTTTGGCCGTTTAATAAATTTCGACGCTTAGTTCATTTTAACACGTATCGTAATACGTTAAATTAATAATAAATTCGTTATATCTTTAACATGTTAAAGCTGGGTAAAAAACATTCGCGTATTTAGGTTAAGGATTCGGTCGATAATAGATTTCTTTTCGGTCGGCGTTAGTTTTCGCGAATTAGGGGAGGTATCGGCTCGAGCGTATCGACCGTAATATCAGGCCTTTAAAGTATATTCGGGAATGTTATATAAAATATAGCTTTTTGAAGTTAAATTTCGGGTTGCGTTCCTTTGCTTAAATAATTAACTTCATTTTAAATTCTATTGTAAGGCGTTTTATATTATCAGTATTAAGATATTTATGATCAAACTTAGATAGTTAACCTGTTGATAAAATTGGCTCGTTCGGTGATTTCGTTCAATAAGTGGTGTGATACGTTAATAAAACCCCCAATTTAAATAAACATTAAAAATAAAGAAAGTCTTTTAAAGAATTAAGAACGCGATTACTAGTAAGCTAATACTGATTGTATACGATTCGAACAGCTTAATTAAGCTTAAAACCGACGCCTCGAACTACGCTTTAGGTATAATATTAAATACCGCGATAATTAAGGTTATTTATATCCTACCGCTTTTTATTTTAATAAATTAAAAGGAGTAAAATTAAATCATGTTCTTTTCGATAAAGACTTTATGGTTATCATTAAAGCTTTTTAAGAATTTGAATATTACCGTAAGAGAAACTTTTGTTAGATTAAATTATTTACGGACTATAAAAACCTTATTTGCTTTACCACTACCAGAAAGTTAACGGGAGAATAATTACGTTCCGTCGAAAACTAACGGAATACGATTTCGTTATTATTTATCAAAAGGTATAAGAAATGACAAAGTAAACACGTTAAATTAAAACTAAACTTAAAAGAAAAAGTTTTTAACATTAATTATCAAATTTTCAACATTACGCTAAATAGATACTTATAACCATGATAAATAATAACGATTTAAGTAGCACCTTTTAATTTATACCAGAAAATATAAGAATATAACAATAACTTCTCCAAGAACTAAAAAATAAGAAAGATACACATTTAAGAAGATACTCGAAGATATTAATACGAAATATATATGAATATTAGCTACATAGATATCTAGTGATTTATAAAACCTTAAAGCGAATATAACACACTTATTTTTCTTTATAAAAATAATAATAATAATGAAGAAATACGACGATAATATTATATATATAATAAGGTAAAGGCTCGAGAACATAAGCTATACGAAGAATTATAGCTATTACCAGTTGTAAAGTGACCATAGGATTTAGTTACTTTCGATTTTATTACTAAATTTCTATTATCAGAAAACTCAGTTGCGAGCGTATATTATAATAGGATTTTTATAATCGTTATTCGATTTATTAAAGCTACTTATTTTTTTCTTATATAATAAAATTATTAACGTAGAGTGATTAGTTTACATGTTTTAAAAAGGTATTTTTAAAATATACGGGTTATTAATAAAATTTATTTTAAATAAAGAAATAACATTTATTTCAAATTTTAGTAAAAACTTATAATATGACTATGCCTAAATTATAAATTATTTAACGCATTTAAACCTCAAATAAACGAATAAACCCAAAAACTAACTAAATATTAAAGGTTTATTTACCATATTACATTAAATACAAATATAACGATTAAGTTTAAAGATTATTTATCGCATTTATAATTTATAATACTAATTACTAGTAAAGAACTAAAATAATAGTAATAAATACTAACTTTAACTTTAACGTCTCGGATAAGCGCGCGAACCAGATAAGCGAACGAGCTATATTTTTTTTAAATCTTTAATCTTCTAACTTTAATTGTAGATTTCTTAATACCAATAACATAGAACGTCTTACAAAAGTAGTTAGGATAAACTTAGCTATCCAGACTAGGAAACGAAACTCGAAACTGAGAGTTAAAACGTGATATTTTATATATAATATTCCCAAGTTTACTTTAAAAGCCCGATATCATAATCGATATACCCGAACTAATGCTATCCTTAATTCGCGAAAACTAACGCTGACCAAAGACAAATTAAGTATTAATCAAATCGTTAATTTAAATACGTAGGCGTTTTGTATTCGGCTTTGATAAAGCTAAGGCAAATTTATTATTTACTTAACGCATTACGATATGCCGCGGAATTAAATAAGGATTAAACTTTATTAAACGGTAAAAAAGATTTAAAACGCGTTCAAATTAAGAAATCCATTATTAAAAGGTTTTATACGAAAATGTAGAAAGCTTTTAAAAATAAGTCGAACTTATTCGGGCTATAATTTTGAAAATATTATATCGTAAAAAAATATATTTGTAATTTCGACAGAACAGGCTTTTCAATTGAACTTTTTGTAATATCGAGCGTAGTAATTATAAACATTAAAAAACATAAGAGATTTAACTAAACTTAATGAGATATTTAGAAATAAATAATAATTATATAAGTTATTAACTTTTAAAATTAACCTTTATTTTTTACTTATTATTCAAACGAGAAAGAATTACCTTAATTCTTAGTACCGAAAATACTTATTATTACCTGATTAAAAATTCGGTATAAATTATAATGGTTAAATAACGAACGAATTAAGTTTAAAATAAATTTAATATTTCAATAAATATATACAAACGCGTACGAAAGAATCGAAACGATTTTTTATCCTCGACGGCCACGAAAGCAATCATTCGATTATGTTCGAAAAATATTACGCCAATTACGATATTATTATATTTTACATACCCGCGTATATTCTTATCGGTCTTAACCTTTTAACGTATTTTATTTCTTTATTTTAAAGCGCGCTTATTCGCGTTATATCAAAAGTTTAATACGACGTTATTATATCTATATTGCGTAAAGAAATTCATTTTCGGATTTTACGACGTATTTAAAATTATTATAACGTCCGATAATATTAAATCCGGATTAACGAAAACTGATCTTATTCTATTCGATCCTAATAACGTTTTTTTCGAATTAGAAATTCTTCCGGTTATACCTATATCGCTCGTCTTCCCCTTTACTTTTGCTAATTCTATTTCCCCGCCCGTGAAAACCCTTAAAAATATCTATAAAGTAATGGAATAAAGACGTTATTTGCAAAAACAAAAAAAGAAATTTAAAAATAAAAAAATAAAAAAATAAAAAATAAAAAATAAAAAATAAAAAATAAAAAATAAAAAAATAAAAATAAAAAATAAAAAATAAAAAATAAAAAATAAAAAATAAAAAATAAAAAATAAAAAATAAAAAATAAAAAATAAAAAATAAAAAATAAAAAATAAAA